>SRVM01015364.1:0-12830 GCA_007570785.1 Antilocapra americana | reverse complement strand
GATATTTGTGTTTCTCTGGCTTACTTCACTTAGTATGGCAATCTCTAGTCCATCCATGGTTGCGGTAAATGGCATTATTTTGTTCTTTTATATAACTGAGTAATATATATATATAAAATCCCTGTTAAATATATGTGTATATAATTTTAATACATATGTATGTTGTTTTTGTTGTTGTTATTCAGTCACTAAATCATGTCAGACTCTTTGTGACCCTGTGGACTGCACAACACCAGGCTCCCCTTTCCTTCATTATCCCTCATACTATATATCACAATTTCTTTATTCATTCCTCTGTAAATGGACATTTAAGTTGGTTTCACGTCTTGGCTATTGTAAATAGTGCTCCAATGAACTATGGGGTGCATGTAACTTTTTGAAATATGGTTTCCTCCAGATATATGCCAGGAGTGGGATTGCAGAATCATGGTAGTTCTACTCTTAGTTTTTAAAGGAAAGTCCATACTGTTCTCCATATTTGCTGTACCAATTTATATTCCCACCAGCATTGTAAGAGAGTTGCTTTTACTCCATACCCTCTCCAGCATTTGTTATTTGAAGACTTTTTGGTGATGGCCAATTTGATTAGTGTGAGGTGATACCTTATTGTTTTGATTTTCATTTGTCTAATAGTTGGTGATGTTGAACATCTTTTCATGTGTCTGTTGGCTAACTATTTGTCTTCTTTAAATAAACGTCTGTTTAGGTCTTCTGACTATTTATTCGAATGGTTTGTTTGATTTCTTTTTATAATGAGCTATATGAGCTTTGTGTATTATAAAGTAAGCCCTGGTTATTTGCATCATTTGCAAATATTTTCTCCCACTCTGTAGGTTGTCTTTTCATTTTGTTGATGGTTTTCTTTGCTTTGCAAAGCTTTTAAGTTTAATTAATCCCATTTGTTTATTTTTGTTTTTATTTCCATTACTTTAGGAGACAAATAAAAAAAGATGTTGCTGCAGGTTATGCTAAAGAGTGTTCTATTTATGTTTTCCTCTAGAAGTGTTACAGTATCTAGTTTTGCATTCAGTCTTTCATCCATTTTGAGTTTATTTTGTTGACAAAGTTGACATAATTGAGATGAAGTTGATAAAAATTGGTATATTTAAATGGGCTAATTTTATAAGATGGTTATATCTCTTTTGCCTAATTATATTGTGAAATAGCCATTATTTCACTGGGGAATGCTTCCCCTGCCTAATATTATAAGACAGGCCACATAAATCTTCCCCTCAGACAATATTAATTAAATATGCAAAAAACATCCCAATAGTGTTACTTGAGCCCACACAGTATAAGCTAATATTTAGGGACCAATAATAAGCAAATTAAAGGAAATGTAATTAGACAAATCAGTCTTTTAATATTCAGATGGCAGACCAGTTCTTTGGAGAATTAAAAACAACTCTGTCTCGCAAATCTGTACAAATAAGAAATGGAAACACAGCCCATAATGACCTGAGGGGTCTGGTAAATCCTTGAAACCAAAAAAAAAAAACAGGTAAAAGAGGCCTTTTTAAACTCAAACTGCTGGAAAGGCTCCCTCACCCAAAATCGAATTCACAGTCTCCTTAATAATTAGTCAAGGATAAATACAAATATTAAAAGTCTTTTCCACAAATAGTAGAAAGCTTTAGCCATCTGAGCAAATAAATGTAACTTATTTCTACTATTGCTTATAAACTAATAAGTTTATGTTGTAACAATTAAATTCATGAGTAAGTTTTATTTATTTATTTTATTTATTTTAAAATTTTCCCCTTTATTTATATATTTTTTACTTTACAATATTGTATTGGTTTTGCCATACATTGACAAGAATCCACCATGGGTGTACATGTGTTCCCCATCCAGAACACCCCTCCTACCTCCCTCCCCATCCCATCCCTCTGGGTCATCCCGGTGCACCAGCCCCGAGCACACTGTATCATGCATCGAACCTGGACTGGCGATTTGTTTCACATATGATAATTTACATATTTGAATGCCATTCTCCCATATCATCCTGCCCTCGCCCTTTTTCATAGAGTCCAAAAGACTGTTCTATACATCTGTGTCTCTTTTGCTGTCTCGCATACAGGGTTATCGTTACCATCTTTCTAAATTGCATATATAAACATTAGTATACTGTATTGGTGTTTTTCTTTCTAGCTTGACTCTGGATAATAGGCTCCCGTATCATCCACCTCATTAGAACTGATTCAAATGTATTCTTTTTAATGGCTGAGTAATATTCCATTGTGTATATGTACCACAGCTTTCTTAAACATTCGTCTGCTGATGGATAGCTAGGTTGCTTCCATGTCCTGGCTATTATAAACAGTGCTGCGATGAACACTGGCGTACACGTGTCTCTTTCAATTCTGGTTTCCTTGGTGTGTATGCCCATCAGTGGGACTGGGTCATATGGCAGTTCTATTTCCATCTTTTTAAGGAATTTCCACACTGTTCTCCATAGTGGCTGTACTAGTTTGCATTCCCATCCACAGTGTAAGAGGGACCCCTTTTCTCCACACCCTCTCCAGCATTTATTGTTTGTAGACTTTTTGATAGCATTCATTCTGACCTGCATGAGATGGTAGCTCATTGTGATTTTGCTTTGCATTTCTCTGATGAGTGATGTTGAACATCGTTTCATGTGTTTGTTAGCCATCTGTATGTCTTCTTTGGAGAAATATCTGTTTAGTTCTTTGGCCCACTTTTTGATTGGGTCATTTATTTTTCTGGAAAGGAGCTGCAGGAGTTGCTTGTATATTTTTGAGATTAATTGTTTGTCTGTTGCTTCATTTGCTATTATTTTCCCCCATTCTGAAGGCAGCCTTTTCACCTTGCCTATAGTTTCCTTTGTTGTGCAGAAGCTTTTCATTTTAATTAGGTCCCATTTGTTTATTTGTGCTTTTATTGCCAATATTCTGGGAGGTGGGTCATCGAAGATTCTGCTTTGGTTTATGTCAGAGAGTGTTTTGCCTATGTTTTCCTCTAGGAGCTTTATAGTTTCTGGTCTTATGATTAGATCTTTGATCCCTTTTGAGTTTATTTTTGTGTATGGTGTTAGAAAGTGTTCTAGTTTCATTCTTTTACAAGTGGCTGTCCAGTTTTCCCAGCACCACTTGTTAAAGAGATTGTCTTTTCTCCATTGTATATTCTTGCCTCCTTTGTCAAAGATAAGGTGTCCATAGATGCGTGGATTTATCTCTGGGCTTTCTATTTTGTTCCATTGATCTATATTTCTGTCTTTGTGCCAGTACCATACTGTCTTGATGACTGTGGCTTTGTAGTATAGCCTAAAATGAGGTAGGTTGAAAGCCTTTGACAAAATTCAACATCCATTTATGATAAAAACCCTCCAAAAAGCAGGAATAGAAGGAACATACCTCAACATAATAAAAGCTGTATTGACAAACCCACAGCAAACATTATCCTCAATGGTGAAAAACTGAAAGCATTTCCCCTGAAGTCAGGAACAAGACAAGGGTGCCCACTCTCACCACTACTATTCAACATAGTTTTGGAAGTCTTGGCAACAGCAATCAGAGCAGATAAAGAAATAAAAGGGATCCAGATTGGAAAAGAAGAAGTAAAACTCTCTCTGTTTGCAGATGACATGATCCTCTACATAGAAAACCCTAAAGACTCTACCAGAAAATTACTAGAGCTAATCAGTGAATATAGTAAAGTTTCAGGATACAAAATCAATACACGGAAATCCCTGGCATTCCTATACACTAACAATGAGAAAACAGAAAGAGAAATTAAGGAAACAATTCCATTCACCATCGAAACAAAAAGAATAAAATACTTAGGAGTATTTCTACCTAAAGAAACAAAAGACTTATATATAGAAAACTATAAAACACTGAGGACACAAATAAATGGAGAAATGTGCCGTGTTTGTGGATTGGAAGAATCAATATAGTGAAAATGAGTATACTACGCAGAGCAATCTATAGATTCAATGCAATTCCTATCAAGTTACCAGAGGTCTTTTTCAGAGAATTAGAACAAATAATTTCACAATTTGTATGGAAATACAAAAAATCTCGAATAGCCAAAGCAATTCTTACCCAATTTTGAATCAGTCCATGTCCAGTTCTAAGTGTTCTTCTTGACTTGCATACAAGATTCTCAGTAGGTGGGTAAGGTGGTCTTGAATTCTCATCTGTTTAAGAATTTTCCACAGTTTGTTGTGATTTAAGCAAAGCCAATGAAGCAGAAGTAGATGTTTTTCTGGAATTCCTTTGCTTTTTCTATGATCCAACAGATGATTGCAATTCAATCTCTGGTTCCTCTGCCTTTTCTAAACTGAGCTTTTACATCTTCAAGTTCTCAGTTCACATACTGTTGAAGCCTAGCTTGCAGGATTTTGAGCATTATCTTGCTAGCATGTGAAATGAGAGCATTTGTGTAGTATTTTCAACGTTATTTGGTATTGTCCGTCTTTGGGATTGGAATGAAAACTGACTTTTTCCAGTCCTGTGGCCATTGTTGAGTTTTCCAAAGTTGCTGGCATATTGGGTACAGCACTTTCGCAGCAGCATCTTTTAGGATTTGAAATAGCTCAGCTGGAATTTCATCACCTCCACTAGCTTTGTTTATAGTAATGCTTCTTAAGGCCCACTTGACCCTCGTGTCTCAGATGGTAAATTATCTGCCTGCCATGCAGGAGACCTAGATTTGATCCTTGGGTTGGGAAGATCACCTGGACCAAAAAATGGCAATCCACTCCACTATTCTTGTCTGGAGAATCCCATGATTCTGGCAGGCTACAGTCCATGGGGTCTCAAAGAATAAGACACAACTGAGTGACTAACACTTTCTTTTACTTGAGTTCACACTCCAGGATGTCTGGACTATGATGAGTGATCACACCATTGTGGTTATCTGGGTCACTAAGACCTTTTTTGTACAAGTTCTTCTGTGTATTCTTGCCACCTCTTCTTAATATCTTCTGCTTCTGTTAGGTCCATACCATTTCTGTCCTTTATTGAGCCCATCTTTGCATGAAATGTTCCCTTGGTATCTCTAATTTATTTGAACAGATCTCTAGTCTTTCCAGTTCTGTTCTTTCCCTCTATTTCTTTGCATTGTTCACTTAGGAAGGCTTTCTTATCTCTCTGTGCTAGAGTTCTTTGGAACTCTGTATTCAGACGTGTACATCTTTCCTTTTCTCCTTTGCATTTCCCTTCTCTTCTTTTCTCAGCTATTTGTAAGGCCTCCTCAGACAACCATTTTGCCATCTTGCATTTATTGGTCATATCATTTGCAAATATTTTCTCCCATTCAGTAGGTTGTCTTTTTGTTTTGTCAAAGGAGATTCCTTGCCTCTGCAAAAGCTTTTAAATTAAATTAGGTCCCATTTGTTTATTTTTTTTCTTTTGTTTCTTTTCCCTTAGGAGAAATCCAAAAATATATTGCTACAATTTATGTCAAAGAGTGTTCTGCCTGTATTTTTTTTCTAGGAATTTTATGGTTTCTGGTCTTATTTTTTAGTCTTTAATCCATTTTGTGGTTATTTTTTATATGTTATGAGAAAATGTTCTAATTTTATTCATTTACATGTAGCTAGCCAGATTTCCCAGTGTCTCAGTGGTAAAGACTCCACCTGCAATGCAGAAGACAGTGGTGACATAGGTTTGATCCCTGGGTTGGGAAGATCCACTGGGGAAGGAAATTGTAACCCACTCCAGTATTCTTGTCTGGAAAATCCCATGGGAAGAGGAGCCTGATGGGTTACAGTCTATTGGGTTGTAAAAAGTCAGACATTACTAAGCATGCATACTCTGCATCCAGATTTGCCAGCACTGCTCACTGTATAGACTATCTTTTCTCCATTGTACAGTCTTGCCTCCTTTGTCATAGACTAATGGATAATAACTACATGGGTTTGGACTTCCCAGGTGGTGCTAGTAGTAAAGAACCCACCTACCAATGAAGGAGACATGAGATGTGGTTTTGATCCTTGGATGGGGAAGATCCCCTGGAGGAGAGCAGGGCAACTCACTCCAATATTCTAGCCTGAAGAATCACCATTGACAGAAGATCCTGGCAGGCTACAGTCCATAGAGTCGCATAGAGTTGGGCACGACTGAAGCGACATACGATGCCCACTCAAACATGGGTTTATTTATGGATCCACTATTTTGTTCTATTGATCTCTGTGTCTTTTCATGTCAGTACCATGGTATTTTGATTACTTTAACTTTTTAGTGTAGTCAAAAGTCAGGGAGTGTGATATCTCCAGCTTTGTTCTTTTACCTCAAGATTATTTTGGCAATTTGGTATATTTTTGGATTCTGTATAAATTTTAGGATTATTTCTTCTAGTTTTGTGAAAAATGTCATGGGAATTATGGTAGGGATTGCATAAATCTGTAGTTGATTTGGGTAGCATGGACACTGTAACAATATTACTAGTTCCAATCCAGGAACATGGAATGTTTTGCCATTTTTTGTATCATCTTCAACTTCCTTCATCAGTATTTCATAATTTTCATAATATACATCTTTCATGTCCTTATTTAAGTTTATTCATAGTATTTTATTCTTTGATGAAATTTTAAATGAGATTGCTTCACATACAAATAAAATTTTTAAAAATGAGATTGTTTCATTTCTTTCTGTTTCTGATAGTTTATTATTAGTATAGAAAAGCAACAAGTTTTTGTATATTAATTTTGTATCCTGTAACTTTACTGATAAAACTAATAATATTTTGGTGGAGACTTTTAAGATATTCTGTCACCTGATGCAAAGTGCTAACTCATTGGAAAAGACTGCGATGCCGGGAAAGATTGAAGGCAGGAGGGGAAGTGGGTGACAGAGGATGAGATGGTTGGATGGCATCACCAACTCAATGGACATGAGTTTGCGCAAACTCCAGGAGATAGTGAAAGACAGGAAAGCCTGGCATGCTGCAGTCCGTGGGGTCTCAAAAAGTCAGACACAACTTATTGACTGAACAATAAGAATATATAGTATCATGCCATAGTGACAGATTTACTTCTTCCTGGCAATTAGGGACAGTTTTACTTCTTCCTTTCCAAGTGGAATGGATTTTATTCTTTGCTTTTCTGAATGCTGTGGCTAGGATTTCCAATACTATGTCAAACAGAAGTAGCAAGAGTGGGAATTCTTTTCTTATTCTTGATTTTAGAGAAGAGGCTTTCATCTTTTTCTCTGTTGAGTATGATATTAGCTATGGGTTTGTCATAAACGACCTTTGTTATGTTAAGATATTTCCCTTTATACTAACTTTGATGAGCATTTTTATCATGAATGGATGTTGAATTTTGTCAAATGCTTTTTTCTGAGCCCATTGAAATGATTGTGTGATTTTTACCCTTCCTTTAAAAATATTTTTAAACAATTTTATGTTGTATAGTTGATTTACAATGCAGTTTTAGTTTCAGGTATACAGCAAAGTAAATCAGTTATACATATACATATATCCACTCTTTTTTAAGATTCTTTTCCCATATAGGCCATTACAGAGTATTGAGTTCCCTGAGCTATACAATAGGTTCTTATTAGTTATTTATTTTATATATAGTAGTATATGTCAATCCCAATTTCTCATTTATCCCTCACCTTGATCCATGGTAACCATACATTTGTTTTCTATATCTGTGATTCTACCTCTGTTTTGTAAATAAGTTCTTTTTGTACCTGTTTTTATAGCTACCACATGTAAGCAATATATATTTGTCTTTCTGTGTCTGGCTTACTTCACTCATTATGAAAATTTCTAGGTCTATCCATGTTGCTGCAAATGGCATTATTTTGTTTGTTTTTATGGCTGGATAATATTCCACTGCATATATGTACTACATATTTATCCATTCCTCTGTCTTTTGTTAGTAATGTGTATCACATTGATTGTGAAGACTGAGCCATCCTTGCATCCCTGAAATAAATAAAATGGTGTATGATCCTTTTTATATGTTGTTGAATTCAGTTTGCTATTATTTTGTTGTGGATTTTTGCATCTATATTCATCAGAGATATATTGGCCTATAATTTTGTGTAGTGTCTTTGTCTGGTTTAGGGTAATGGTGGCTTTGTAGAATGCATTTTGGAATGTTCCCTCCTCTTCAGTTTTTTGGGATAATTTGAGAAGGATAAGTATTCTCTCTTTTTTAAATATATAATTTGTAGGATTCCTCTGTGAAGTGATTTGGTCCTGGATTTTGATTACTAACTCAGTTTCACCACTAGTGGTCAGTCTTTTCAGACTGTTTATTTCTTCCTGATTTAGCCTTGGAAGGTTGTATGTTTCTAGAAATTTGACCATTTCTTTTAAGTTGCCCAGTCTGTTGAAATAAAGCTATTCATAGAATTCTCTTATGATATTTATAGCTCTGTGGTATTGCGTGTTATTTCTCCTCTTTCTTATCTTTTTAATTCAGGTTCTTGCTCTTTTTTTTTCTTGATCAGCCTGGCTAAAAGCGTATCAATTGTGTTTAACTTTTCTAAAAATCAGCTCTTGGTTTAATTGATTTTTTTCTACTGTGTTTTTTGGTCTCTTATTTATTTCTTCTTTGATCATTTTTATTTCCTTCCTCCTGCTGATTTTGGGATTTGCTTTTTCTTAGTTTTCTAATTCCTCTCGATGGTATTCTAGGTTGTTTGAGATTTTTCTTGTTTTTTTGAGGTAGGCCTGTACAGCTTTAAACTTCCCTCTTAGAATTGCTATTGCTATATCCCATAGATTTTGGAAAGCTATGTTTCCATTTCCGTTCCCGTTGGACACAGCAGCCCTCCCCCTGGTATCGAGCTGCATTATGAAGCAAGCAAGGTTGGAGAAGGAACCTGGCTTAGGCTGGAGTGTGCACCAGGGTGGTTATAGTACACTGGCCAGAGTTCCATGCCATTTACAACTGCTTTCTCTACTTTGTTTTGGGAATACGTAAGTGTGTGTGTGCTCTTAATGAACAGAGTCTAGGTTTCTTATAGCCCTGTGTTAGTCCCACTGGTTTTCTAACCACCTATGAATCTCATCTTCCTGGTTTGACCCCAGGCCTGGAACAGCCAATATGCTGCTTCACCCAGTCTTAATGACAATTATAACTTACCTAATGACCTCTCAAGATCTAATCAAATAACAATATAATATGGATCTTTATAAAGATCCTAGAACTTCCTTCCCTGAAATTCATCCATTTGACTATTCACATCAGTGAAAACTGGATTTGGAGTATTATGAAAATCCTTCTCAAAAGCATATATTAAACCATTACCATTTACTATTAAGTACACATTTAAAAGGGGCAATTAAATACACGAAATACATGGACCTTCAGAAAGGTAGCTTCCATCACTCTTAAATGATTTCCTACTTGTCTGTTGGGTATCTGGACTTCACAGATCAGAAATAGTAATACTACTAGAATGAAAAAAACTAAAAATGAAAATAAAACTTTTCCTGAATTTTCTTCTTTTTAAAATTTATCTCTACACTCTACAGTGGCCTTAGTGAGAAAAACCATAACCAAATATGTGTATTCTGAATGGCATATTTTCAACCATTTATTACCTTTGTATGTAGAAAAATTGCCTAACATTTCTGATTTTTGGTGTCCACTTATATAAAGTGTTGGGTAAAACAACTACTTTCCACTGATGGTGTATTAGATATCATTATCATATGTGGAAATACTTATGTGAACTAGAAAGGGCTATATATGTATTATAGATATTTAGGAACATTCTGGTACATTACACAAATAAATCACAGTAAAAACAATTTTTATAAAGCTAAACAGTTTCTTTAACCCAATCCTGGTACACAACAGAGTATATGTAATATATTTTATTGTACAAATAAATTTATGCAAAC
Organism: Antilocapra americana; assembly: GCA_007570785.1. Taxonomy (NCBI): domain Eukaryota; kingdom Metazoa; phylum Chordata; class Mammalia; order Artiodactyla; family Antilocapridae; genus Antilocapra; species Antilocapra americana. Next base: position 2,996 of record SRVM01015364.1, on the reverse strand, counting down.
TTGACCCATTCAGAAGCCAGACTAAATTATACTGACACCACACTAGGAACCTGAGATTCAAATGTACAGAACAGAGTCCATGGGTCTCATGGTCTAGTAGGAAAACAACCTGGAAGCAAATAACTCAAGGACTATGACAGAGTACACAGAAGTGTATACTGGGTAAAATGTGGTATACAGACACTCCCAAATTCTTTCACCCTGTCAAACTCTTGTTCCATTAGTTACCACATCTTCCTGTGTCTTCATCACTCACTCTCTACTGGCTCCTCCCCATCAACAAATAAGCCATGCTACCATCTCTCTCTTAGTCATAGTTTAGTGAGTCAGACAAGTATTTTAAGAAACTACTGGATTCACAGTGGGATTTCATTTTAAAGTTAAATGGGAAGGGGTGGTAGTGGAGTACTGGTAGGGTGATGTGTTTGGCTTTAGAGAACATGGTGGGGTCACTTTCCAAGACAGGGAACCCAGAAAGAGGGAAATTATTAGGGAAGAAAGGATTTGCCAAAAGGTAGGTTAGATGTGGGCTTCCCAGGCAGCTCAGCTGGTAAAGAATCCATCTGCAATGCAGAAGACCCTGGATCGATTCCTGGGTGAGGAAGATCCCCTGGAGAAGGGATAGGCTACCCACTCCAGTATTCTTGGGCTTCCCTGGTGGCTCAGACAGTAAAGAATTGGCCTGCAAGGTGGGAGACCTGGGTTCAATCACTGGGTTAGGAAGATCCCCTGGAGGAGGGCATGGCAGCCCACTCCATCATTTTTGTGTGGAGAATCCCCATGGACAGAGAAGCCTGATGGGCTACAGGCCATGGAATTACAGAGAGTCAGTCACAACTGAGTGACTAAGCACAGCAATAGGTTCAGATGTAGATGAATAAATCATAATTATGTTTAATGTTTTGTACTTGGCAAGAAGTGGAACAAGCAACTGTGGAAGAAGATAGTCTTTCTTAGGCCAAATTCAACTTACATCTTGGTTCTGGTGCACATTAGCTTTATGACCTTAGGCAATTGACTTTTATGTGTTGAAGGTTTGATTCCCAGTAGCCAAAAACCCAACATTATTGGTAAAATTACAAACAATAGTATAAGATGTAATATGGCACAGTGGTTGAGACTCTGAAATTGGATTGCATGGTTTTGAGGCTCAGTACAATCCTTTACTTGCTATAGGAAAGTGAATAAATTTTAATCTTCTAGGTATTCTCATCTGTAAAATGGCATATTAAATATAGGCATACCTTGTTTTATTGCACTTCACTTAGCAGATATTGTGTTCTTTACAAACTGAAGGTTTGTGGCAACCCTGTGTCAAGGAAGTCTATTGTTTCATTTGCTCACTTCCTTACTCAGTGTCATACTTTGGTAATTTTCCACTGGATATTTTAAACTCTCAACCAGGAAAAAAAGTAAGACAGAAGACTCAGATGATGGTTAGCTTTTTTTAGCTTCTTACTTTTCTATAAAGTATTTAAAAACTTTTATTTTTTTTTTATTTATTTTTTTTATTATTGTTTTTGCCATACATTGTCATGATATCACCATGGGTTTACATATGCTTCCCCTCCGGGTCCCCCCTCCCTCCTCCCTCCCCCCCGGGAAATCTCGCTGCACCAGTCCCGAGCATCAATCCTGGGCTGGCGATTGATTAGACACATGACAATTAACATGCTTCAATGCCCTTCTCCCATCTCATCCCACCCTTACCCTCATCCACAAAGTCCACAAGTCTATTCTATACATCTGCGTTCCTTTTGTTGTCTCCCATGTTGGGTTCTCATTACTGTCTTTCTAAATTCCATATATATGTGTTAATATACTGTATTGTTGTTTTTGCTTCAATGCCCTTCTCCCATCTCATCCCACCCTTACCCTCATCCACAAAGTCCACGAGTCTATTCTATACATCTGCGTTCCTTTTGTTGTCTCCCATGTTGGGTTCTCATTACTGTCTTTCTAAATTCCATATATATGTGTTAATATACTGTATTGTTGTTTTTGCTTCTGGCTTACTTCACTCTGGATAATGGGCTCCAGTTTCGTCCATCTGAGTAGAATTGCTTCAAATGAATTTTTTTTTAATGCTGAGTAATATTCCATTGTGTATATATACCACAGCTTTCTTATCCATTCGTCAGTTGATGGGCATCTAGGTTGCTTCCATGTCCTGGCTATTGTAAACAATGCAGCGATGAACATTGGGGTGCACGTGGCTCTTGCAATTCTGGTTTCCTCGGTGTATATGCCCAGCAGTGGGATTGCTGGGTCATATGGCAGGTCTATTTGCAGCTTTTTAAGGAACCTCCACACTGTTTTCCATAGTGGCTGTACTAGTTTGCATTCCCACCAACAGTGTAAGAGGGTTCCCTTTTCTCCACATCCTCTCCAGCATTTATTGCTTGTAGACTTTTGGATGGCAGCCATTCTGACTGGTGTAAAGTGGTACCTCATTGTGGTTTTGATTTGCATTTCTCTGATAATGAGTGATGTTGAGCATCTTTTCATGTGTTTGTTAGCCATTTTTATATCTTCTTTGGAGAAATGTCTGTTAAGTTCTTTGGCCCACTTTTTAATTGGGTTGTTTATTTTTCTAGAATGGAGCTGCAGGAGTTGCTTGTATATTTTTGAGATTAATTGTTTGTCCGTTGCTTCATTGGCTATTATTTTCTCCCATTCTGAAGGCTGTCTTTTCACCTTGCTTATAGTTTCCTTTGTTGTGCAAAAGCTTTTAATTTTAATTAGGTCCCATTTGTTTATTCGTGTTTTTATTTCCAATATTCTGGGAGGTGGGTCATGGAGTATCCTGCTTTGGATTATAGCAGAGAGTGTTTTGCCTATGTTATCCTCTAGGAGTTTTATAGTTTCTGGTCTTATGCTTAGATCTTTGATCCATTTTGAGTTTATCTTTGTGTATGGTGTTAGAAAGTGATCTAGTTTCATTCTTTTACAAGTGGCTGTCCAGTTTTCCCAGCACCACTTGTTAAAGAGGTTGT
>ML661705.1:576-10884 GCA_007570785.1 Antilocapra americana | reverse complement strand
GGTAACGAGAACCCAACATGGGAGACAACAAAAGGAACGCAGATGTATAGAATAGACTCGTGGACTTTGTGGATGAGGGTAAGGGTGGGATGATATAGGAGAAGGGCATTGAAGCATGTTAATTGTCATGTGTCTAATCAATCGCCAGCCCAGGATTGATGCTCGGGACTGGTGAAGCGAGATTTCCCGGGAGGGAGGGAGGAGGGAGGGGGGTTCCGGAGGGGAAGCATATGTAAACCCATGGTGATATCATGACAATGTATGGCGAAAACAATAAAAATAAAAAATTAGAGATACCAAGGGAACATTTCATGCAAAGATGGGCTCGATAAAGGACAGAAATGGTATGGACCTAACAGAAGCAGAAGATATTAAGAAGAGGTGGCAAGAATACACAGAAGAACTATACAAAAAAGATCTTCATGACCAAGATAATCACAATGGTGTGATCACTCACCTAGAGCCAGATATCCTGGAAGGTGAAATCAAGTGGGCCTTAGGAAGCATTAATATAAACAAACCTAGTGGAGGTGATAAAATTCTAGTTGAGCTATTTCAAATCCTGAAAGATGATGCTGTGAAAGTGTTGCACTCAATATGCCAGCAAATTTGGAAAACTCAGCAATGATCACAGGACTAGAAAAGGTCAGTTTTTATTCCAATACCAAAGAATGGCAATGCTAAAGAATGCTCAAACTACCACACAATTTACTCATCTCACAAGCTAGTAAAGTAATACTCAAAATTCTCCAAGCCAGGCTTCAGCAATACATGAACTGTGAACTTCCAGATGTTCAAGCTGGTTTTAGAAAAGGCAGAGGAACCAGAGATCAAATTGCCAATATCTGCTGGATCATCAAAAAAGCAAGAGAGTTTCAAAAAAAAAAACATTTCTGCTTTATTGACTATGCCAAAGCCATTGACTGTGTGGATCAGAATAAACTGTGGAAAATTCTGAATGAGATGGGAATACCAGACCACCTAACCTGTCTCTTGAGAAACCTCTATGCAGGTCATGAAGTAACAGCTATAATTGGACATGGAACAACACACTGATTCCAAAAAGGAAAAGGAGTATGTAAAGGCTGTATACTGTCACCTTGCTTATTTAACTTATATGCAGAGATCATCACGAGAAACGCTGGGCTGGAAGAACCACAATCTGGGATCAAGATTGCTGGGAGAAATATCAATAACCTCAGATATGCAGATGACACCACCATTCTGGCAGAAAGTGAAGAGGAATTAAAAACTCTTTTGATGAAAGTGAAAGAGGAGAGTGAAAAAGCTGGCTTAAAGTTCAACATTCAGAAAACTAATATCATGGCATCCGGTCCAATCACTTCATGGTAAATAGATGGGAAACAGTGGAAACAGTGTCAGACTTTATTTCGGGGGGGGCTCTAAAATCACTCAGATGGTGATTGCAGCCATGAAATAAAAATATCCCTACTCCTTGGAAAGAAAGTTATGACCAACCTAGACAGCATATTAAAAAGCAGAGACATTATTTTGCCAACAAAGGTCCATCTAGTCAAGGCTATGGTTTTTCCAGTAGTCATGTATGGATGTGAGAGTTGGATGGTGACGAAAGCTGAGCAATGAAGAATTAATGCTTTTTAACTGTGGTATCGGAGAAGACCCTTGAGAGTCCCTTGGACTGCAAGGAGATCCAGCCAGTCCATCCTAAAGGAGATCAGTCCTGGGTGTTCATTGGAAGGACTGATGTTGAAGCTGAAACTCCAGTACTTTGGCCACCTCATGCGAAGAGCTGACTCACTGGAAAAGACCCTAATGCGGGGAAGGATTGAGGGCAGGAGGGGAAGGGGACAACAGAGGATGAGATGGCTGGATGGCATCACTGACTCTATGGACATGAGTTTGGGTAAACTCCAGGAGTTGGTGATGGACAGGGAGGCCTGGCATGCTGCAATTCATGGGGTCGCAACTGAGCGGCTGAACTGTACTGAACCAGAATTCAAATTTGATTTGGTGATTTCACTCAATATGGATACTGAAAATAATAGCTGTTTTAAGTAGAAGAGTGAAAGAAATTAATATTAAAAGCATCAGAAGAATATTTCTCAGCCTAACCAGATTGCCAATTTTTTTCCACAAGATATTGTATTTTGTTGTACTTTATTGTACAGATATCTCAAAATGTATTTAACCACTATGATATTATTGAAAATTTGATCATTTCCAAGTTCTTATTCACTACAAAACAGTACTACAAAGAATATCCTCCACACATATCTTGAGAAGTCTTTGTAATGTCTGTGACCCTATTTTAGGCAGGAACACATATCTGTTATATCTACAGAAACAGTGTTAGGATTTTGCTACCACCATAAGGACAGGGGACTTTGATCTGCAGGAATGATCCTATAATGAGGCTGAAACATAACAGGCACTACCATAGGGTTAATTTATCTTTATTCAAGATAAACTAATTTTAAGTACTAGAATTAAAAAACCTGGATCCAAAGAGATACTTCTCAAGGGAATCAAGTGAATAATCACTGATTAGTGTTTTCTGTCACCCTTAATCTGAGATGAGTAAATAGTCATGCTTTAGGTAGGACCTGATGAACCCTCAAAGTGACCAGTGAGTTGCATCAGCCCATTTGAGCTTCTACACTAAATGCACTCGGGTATGGCACAGAGGTCTGGGCCTCAAGGACTAGGGGAAAAGATTTAATGTTATATCAAGTTTATTTTTTAGCACAAGCCATTTTTAATGGATTAGATTATGAATGTACAACATAAAGTGACTTTAAGATTTTCTATTGCTTACAAGTGACTAAAAGTCAGTGATATTGCCTGACTTTTGATCAAGGGAGAAGAATAACTGCTCCAGCTGAAAAAAATTTAAAGGAAATTGGAGAAACAAATGTGGTACATACATAAAATGGAATGTTATTCAGCTATACAAAGGAATTAAATTCTGACACACAATAGATGAGCCTTGAAAACATTATGCTCAGTGACAAGCATAATGCTAAGCCATACACCAAAGGACAAATATTCTATGATTCCACTTATATGAAATATCTAGACTAGGCAAGTTCATAGGGCTAGAAAGTAAATGAGAGGTGACCAGGGGCTGGACATTATTTTTCCAACAAAAGTCCGTCTAGTCAAAGCTATGGTTTTTTCCAGTAGTCATGTATGGATATGAGAGTTGGACCATAAAAAAGGCTCAGCACTGAAGAATTGATGTTTTTGAATTGTGGTGTTGGAGAAAATTCTTGAGAGTCTCTTGGGCATCAGAGGGCAGACTGACTGAAACCACAATCAGAAAACTAACCAATCTAATCACATGGACCACAGCCTTGTCTAACTCAATGAAACTAAGCCATGCCATGCAGGGACACCCAAGACAGACAGGTCATAGTGGAGTGAAGTGAAGTCGCTCAGTCATGTCTGACTCTTTGCGACCCCATGGACTGTAGCCTACCATGCTGTTCCATCCATGGTATTTTCCAGCCAAGAGTACTGGAGTGGGTTTCCATTTCCTTCTCATAGTGGAGAGTTCTGACAAAATGTGGTCCACTGGAGAAGGGAATGGCAACCACTTCAGTATCCTTGCCTTGAGAACCCCATGAACAGTATGAAAAGGCAAAAAGATAGGAAACTAAAAGATTAACTCCCCAGGTCAGTAGGTGCCCAATATGATACTGGAAATCAGTGGAGAAATAACTCCAGAAAGAATGAAGAGATGGAGCCAAAGCCAAAACAACATGCAGTTGTGGATGTGACTGGTGATGGAAGCAAGGTCTGATGATGTAAGGAGCAATACTGCATAGGAACCTGGAATGTTAGGTCCATGAATCAAGGAAAATTGGAAGTGGTCAAAGAGGAGATGGCAAGAGTAACATTGACGTTTTAGGAATCAGCAAACTAAAATGGACTAGAATGGGTGAATTTAACTCAGATGGCCATTATATCTACTACTATGGGCAAAAATTCTTTAGAAGAAATGGAGTAGCCATCACAGTCAACAAAAGAATCCGAAATGCAGTACTTGGATGCAATCTCAAAAACAACAAGATGATCTCTGTTCATTTCCAAAGCAAACCATTCACTATCACAGCAATCCAAGTCTATGCCCTGACCAGTAATGCTGAAGAAGCTGAAGTTGAATGGTTCTACGAAGACCTACAGGACCATTTAGAACTAACACCCCAAAATGATGTCCTTTTCATTATAGGAGACTGGAATGCAAAAGTAGGAAGTCAAGAAACACCTGGAATAACAGGCAAATTTTGCCTTGAAGTACAGAATGAAGCAGGGCAAAGGCTAAAAGAGTTTTGCCAAGAGAATTCACCGCTCATAACAAACACCTTCTTCCAACAACACAAGAGAAGACTTTACACACAGACATCACCAGACAGTCAATACTGAAATCAGATTGGTTATCTTCTTTGAAACTAAAGATGGAGAAGCTCTATACAGTCAGCAAAAATCAGACCTGGAACTGAGTGGCCCAGATCATGAACTCCTTATTGACAAATTCAGACTTAAGTTGAAGAAAGTAGGGGAAACCACTAGATCATTCTGATCCAACTAATCCATCCTAAAGGAAGTCAGTCCTGAATATTCATTGGAAGGACTGATGTTGAATCTGAAACTCCAAAATTCTGGCCACCTGATGTGAAGAATTGACTCATTTGAAAAGACCCTGATTATGCGAAAGATTGAAGGCAGGAGGAGAAGGGGATGACAGAAGATGAGATGGTTGGATGGCATCACTGACTCATTGGACATGAATTTGAGCATGCTCCAAGAGATGATGAAGGACAGGGAAGCCTGGCATGCTGCAGTCCATGGGGTCTCAAAGAGTCATAAATGACTGAGTGACTGAACAACAACAACAAGGAGCTGGGAGAAATGGGGAGTTAATAATTGTCTAATGGAAACAGACTTTCTGTTTGGGGTGATGAAAATTTTTGGAAATTGATATTAACAATGACTATTTAATGTTATGAATACACTTGATGCCACTGAATTGTACACTTAAAATGGTTATAAATGGCAAACTTCATGTCAAATATATTCTACTACAATTAAAGATAATATTAAAAGAGGAAAGATGAGAGAAGAGAGAAAACTTCTTTGATAATAATACCTCATAATCCACCATGATTAATGTGTTTCTGTGAGGCTTCTAAAATTTTGTACAGAAAGTTTGAGAAATAGTGACAGCGGTGGTCTACAAATAATTAGTATGAGATGGAGCATAGTTTTCCATCCTCTAGAGCCCTCAATGGCCACTCAGCAAGGGACAGGGAAGAGAGGACTGCCATTCAGGATTCTAGATAGGGAGCTCGAACCAGCCCCCTTGTGAGGGTGACCCGACCAGGGCAGTTACAGCTGGGTATGGCCCAGGTGTACATGAATGTGACCACTCTCATCAGGGTGCTGCAGCAACCCCTGACCATATGGAAAACGAGAACAACAACAATAAACATAATGGGAAAGAATATGAATATATATAAATATATATATGGGCTTCTGATAGCTCAGTTGATAAAGAATCCACCCGCAATACAGGAAACCCCAGTTTGATTCCTGGGGTAGGAAGATCCCCTGAAGAAGGAAAGGCTACCCACTCCAGTATTCTGTCCTGGAGAATTCCATGGATATATAGCCCAGGGTGTAGCAAAGAGTCAGATACAATTGAGCGACTTTCACATATGTATGTGTATGAGTGTGTGATTCTTTTTGTCATGATCATGCTGTCCTATGCAATTAATGTTTTATGAAACAGACATACATTGATACATACTATGTGAATATATTTATTATAATATCCAAAAATATTTTATTTACTGTAACTTTATTCTCTTACCAATTTTAATGTTAAAATCTCTGAGTTCTCATAGATGTGTGCCATTTAATCCAGTTATCAATTTCTTCCATAAAATGTATCCAAAGACATTAAGAATGGATTATTAAATGTAAAATTATAAAACCATGGAGTATTTGAATCATAATGTAACAGTGAATTTAACCTATGATATTATGAATAAATATCTTTAAGCAAAGCCAGCTTAATGACATTATTCCCCTACGGACATGGAATTAGAAAGTTTAGTTCAGTCACTCAGTCATGTCCGACTCTTTGTGACCCCATGAAGTGCAGCACGCCAGGCCTCTCTGTGCATCAGCAACTCCCTGAGTCCACCCAAACCCATGTCCATCGAGTCAGTGATGACATCCAGCCATCTCATCCTCTGTTGTCCCCTTCTCCTCCTGCCCTCAATCCTTCCCAGCATTAGGGTCTTTTCCAGTGAGTCAGCTCTTCGCATGAGGTGGCCAAAGTACTGGAGTTTCAGCTTCAACATCAGTCCTTCCAATGAACACCCAGGACTGATCTCCTTTAGGATGGACTGGCTGGATCTCCTTGCAGTCCAAGGGACCGTGAAACGTCTTCTCCAACACCACAGTTCAAAAGCATCAATTCTTCAGGGCTCAGGCTTTTTCACTGTCCAACTCTCACATCCGTACATGACTACTAGAAAAACCATAGCCTTAACTAGACGGACTTTGTTGGCAAAGTAATGTCTCTGCTTTTCAATATGCTATCCAGGTTGACCATAACTTTCCTTCCAAGGAGTAAGCGTCTTTTGATTTCATGTCTGCAATCACCATCTGCAGTGATTTTGGAGTCCCCAAAAATAAAGTATGACACTGTTTCCCCATCTATTTCCCATGAAGTGATGGGACCAGATGCCATGATCTTAGTTTTCTGAATGTTGAGCTTTAAGCCAACTTTTTTACTCTCCTCTTTCACTTTCATCAAGAGAGTTTTTAGCTCCTCTTCACATTCTGCCATAACGGTGGTGTCGTCTGCACATCTGAGGTTATTGATATTTCTCCCAGCAATCTTGATCCCAGCTTGTGCTTCTTCCAGCCCAGTATTTCTCATGATGTATTCTGAATATAAGTTAAATAAGCAGGGTGACAATATACAGCCTTGACGTACTCTTTTTCCTTTTTGGAACCAGTGTGTTATTCCATGTCCAATTATAGCTGTTGCTTCCTGACCTGCATACAGGTTTCTAAGAGACAGGTCAGATGGTCTGGTATTCCCATCTCTTGAAGAATTTTCCAGTTTATTGTGATCCACACAGTCAAAGGCTTTGGCATAGTCAATAAAGCAGAAATAGATGTTTTTTTGGAACTCTCTTGCTTTTTCGATGATCCATTGGATGGTGGCAATTTGATCACAGGTTCCTCTGCCTTTTCTAAAGCCAGCTTGAACATCTGGAAGTTCACGGTTCATGTATTGCTGAAGCCTGGCTTGGAGAATTTTGAGCATTACTTTACTAGTGTGTAAGATGAGTGCAATTGTGTGGTAGTTTGAGCATTCTTTAGCATTGCCTTTCTTTGGGACAGCAATGAAAACTGACCTTTTCTAGTCCTGTGGCCATTGCTGAGTTTTCCAAATTTGCTGGCATATTGAGTGCAACACTTTCACAGCATCATCTTTCAGGATTTGAAATAGCTCAACTGGAATTCCATCACTTCCACTAGCTTTGTCTGTAGTGATGCTTTCTAAGGCCCACTTGATTTCACCTTCCAGGATTCTGGCTCTAAGTAAGTGATCACACCATCGTGATTATCTGAGTCGTGAAGATCTTTTTGTATAGTTCTTCTGTGTATTCTTGCCACCTCTTTTTAATATCTGCTTCTGTTAGGTCCATACCATTTCTGTCCTTTATTGAGCCCATCTTTGCATGAAATGTTCCCTTGGTATCTCTAATTTTCTTGAAGAGATCTCTAGTCTTTCCCGTTCTATTGTTTTCCTCTATGTCTTTGCACTGATCACTGAGGAAGGTTTTCTTATCTCTCCTTGCTATTCCTTTGATCTCTGAGTTCACATGGGAATATCTTTCCTTTTCTCCTTTGCTTTTTGCTTCTCTTCTTTTCACAGCTATAATTAGAAAGTTAGATAAGTCCAAAGGAAAGCAAACCAAAAAACTGATTTCCAAAACTGATGAAAGATTCCCACCAAAAAACACATTGGTATTAACATGAACTTGGAAATCAGTGTTTTGGTTTGCTTTTGTTTGACAGCCAAAGCATCAATTCAACAGAGTTGTTGAACTTTATTTAACTGTAGATAAAAACAACACTAGTACAATTTTCTGAAACAGGTAGAAGTGAGAAATGTAGTTTCTATGTGTTAGTTATTCTAATCAATTGTTATATTGTATATATTGTATATTATATTCTAATCAAGAGTATATTGCAATTCAATTGGTAGAAAAATTTAAGCAGCTTGTTTGATTGTCTTCGAAAAATTTCTAGGCATCTATGGCTCCTCTGGGTGAAAAGCAGGATTCTTGCTAATCTTAGCTTTCACTCTCTTTCCATCTATATTCTACTACCTCTAGTCTTCTCAGTATTCACATCCTGCATAATGGCTAATGAAAAGACCTACATATAATTCCCCCTGCCAGTTCAATCTGCTCAGGCAGAGTTTTTTCATCACTAAAATACTTCAGGTTTTATACTAGAAAACTGGGTCTTTATTGGTGGGAGACAATTTGGCATCTCTGAAAGAAAGATGTGAATATTTTTCATGTTCATCAAAGGGGCAATAGGCTAAAAACCAATTGAGAAAGATTTCTATCAATATTGAACATTTATCTGTCCATCCTGACTGATTTGGCAATTGCTCTCCTTCTGCTTGTAATTTCCTTCTCTGTCTTTTCATGGTCAATGTCTATACACCCTTTAAAATCAAGTTTAGGTGGCATTTCCTCTGAAAACCTTTCCAGGAACATTAGACTGGATTTAAGCAGCTGTCTCCCACCTAGATTTTAAAGTCTTTCAATACAGAGATTGTGCATTATTTCTGTTTGGATCATAGATGCCTATCACAATTCTTGTCACGTAAGAGACACTCAAATAATGTGAGATGAACTGAAATGAGCTGGACTTTCAATCTAAGTAAGTGATCGTATCACCGCTCTTACTCAGAAGCATGAGAAAAAGCCTTTTCTTCCAATGTACTGTGTCTCTTTTACATCACACCTGCTCTCTTGCATATATAGCCTGTTCTTCAGCCTACACTTACCACCACCCTCTCTCTGAGAGGAACAAGCCAATTCCACTTTCCAAGAATAACACCTATGCTCCTTGTGCATACATCCCACCATTATACCCTTTATCTTGCAAAGTCTCACTCTTCTCCTGATTCATTTCTTTTGTCTACAACATGTCCAGTTTACTTAGTCTGAAACTTTCCTGAGAGGCCTTATTAGCCTCTTAAATTATAAGTCACTCCCCACTCACAGATTTTCCCAAACAAATTTGCAGGTCAGGATTAAAAAAAAAAAAGACCAAAATTATTTGTACATAAATGAGGAAGAGAAAGAGGAAAAGATTAATATTAAAATAACTTACTAAGTAATTTCTAATTTTATTAGACAATTTTGTAATATGAAAATAAGGTTATTCAGTCATGTTCTTTCTTATAAGCTAAATAAAAACTATTTTTCTACTAAATGGGAGATAACTGTGGCATAATTTTTTTCTAACTCAGTACCCTTAAGTTAAAAAAAAAGTTTTATCAGTTTTACACTAGCTGCCTCTATATCCACTTGTAAACTATAAACTGACCAGAATTTCACTTATGAGTGGTACTGGAGAGCAAACAATTCTTTCTTGCATATAAGCAATCTTTCTGAGATGCCTGGCTTACATTAAGATCTATAAAACCTGTCAATTTCCTCAACTGTCAGCCTAACTGCCCTTTGAAAAGGAATAGCAGGTTAATTTGGCAAGAGTTGAAGTTACTAAAGATATTAGCTAATTGCATTTTCTTTTCTAAGTACACTCAAACTATTTGCTTAATAATTCATTCTCAACTATTAATTTAACTCAAAACCAAGCTCTTTAGTTCTCAACTTCTGAAATCTAATTTACTCTCAATTGGAAAATCTTTTTGGAGAGCCTATCTCCATGCTTATGGTAACCTTTTTAGATATCTCCAATAATAAATACAATGTCCATTTAATCAAGAATCAAAAAATAAAAAACATCATCCTGGATATTTTTTTTTTTATCAAAGTGAAAACGAAAGTTGCTCAGTAGTGTCCAACTCATTGAAATTCCAGGCCAGGGGCTGGCCGCGGGCTCAGGGAACGGAGCAGCCCGAGGGACCTAACCTCCCAGGAAAAGCACCCCCTCCCCCAGGCCCGAGCACAGAACAAAGGGCGGTGAGGAGGAGAGGCTGGGCAGCTGCCGGCTGCGGACCAGCCCAGCCCCCGCCTGAGAGCAGTGGGCATAACC
>SRVM01015340.1:0-12498 GCA_007570785.1 Antilocapra americana | reverse complement strand
GAAGATCTCCTGGAGAAGGAAATGGCAACCCACTCCAGTATTCTTGCCTGGAAAATCCCATGGATGGAGGAACATGGTAGGTTACAGTCCATGGGGTCTCAAAGAATCGGACTCAACTGAGCAACTTCACTTCACCTCACTTCACCAGTTTCTTATCTCATCAGCATGGGGGCCTTTGCTGGGTATAGAATCAGAATGCTGGAGAGTATATTTTTAAAGTTTCCTTGTCCAACTTCTATTAAACACACTTTTCTGTCTCTTATTTTTGACTGATGATCTAATCTCTGCTCAGACATTACATTTGGGGACAGTTTTAATTGTTAGAAAATAAATTTTCTCTCCTATTAAAAAATAGTTTTACCTGTATATTTTTACCATTTGAGCTACCCAGGAAGCCCCCAAAGTGAAAGTGAAAGTCACTCAGTCGTGTCCAACTCTTTGTGACCCCCAAGGAATTCTCTAGGCCAGAATACTGAAGTGGGTAGCCTTTTCCTTCTCCAGGGGATCTTCCCAACCCAGGGATTGTGCCCAGGTCTCCCAAATTGTAGATGGATTCTTTACCAGCTGAGCCATTACCTAATAGTTACAGTTTTACCCTCTGCACTAACAGAATAATCCCACTTGGTTGCATAATTAAGCACTGTGAACTCAAACCTTAACACCTTAACACAGCGAGCATATGAAGAACTCAACTTGTGTTGGAGGCATCTGCTAAGAAGGTGAATCAGAAACATAAAAAAAGAGGTACTTCCCTGGCAGTTCCAGTAGTTGAGACTCTGTGCTTCTACTGTAGGAGGTGCAAGTTCTATCCCTGGTTGGAGAACTAAGATTGCACATGCTGTGCTGTCAAAAAAAAATAAAAATAAACATCAAAGACCAAACAAACAAACAAAAAACTCCATAAGACCAAGGAACCTTTGTAACAGCTCTGAAAGTAGACCTTTGGTTCTCTTCCATATAAGAAAGAAATAAAATTTATATTTTGAAAAATACTAGCAGCAACAACAAAAAACCCAAAAGAGCCTAAGTCAAATTTTGCATTGGAGAGTTAGAGTCTTTTTTCAGAAGAAATGATTTAGGATGTTCAGCTTGAAGATAGTAAGGACTGAGCAAAACGTGATCAATTTTGTGTATATGTGTCACATGTTGTAATGATTATTGGGTAGAAAAGTAATTCAGATTTTTTTTAATATGGCCCCAAAAGGCAGAATTGGAACCAGTGGCTGGAAACCAGTGGCAGGCAGAGTCTAGATTAACCAAATGATAAACATGACCTGTTCCTCATTAGAAGAGCATCTCAGACTGAATAGTTGGATTTGATGACTTCTAAGGAGCTATGAGCTTCCCTGGTGGCTTAGATAGTAAAGAATCTGCTTGCAATGCAGGAGACCCTGGTTTGATCCCTGGGTTGGGAAGATCCCCTGGAGAAGGGAACGGCAACCCATTCCACTATTCTTACCTGGAAAATCCCATGGAGCCTGGCAGGCTACTGTCCATGAGATCACAAAGAGTCAGACATGACTGAGTGACTATCAGATCACAAGGAACTATGGAACTGTTACAAATCTAACAGGAATATTAAAAAATAGCAATATATTTAGAAGATATATAATATTGTGTAGTTATGAAATATGAGGTGGGAGTATAATGAAGAACAGTTAGAGGAGGCTGAGAGAAGAAAAATGATTTGGTAAATTTAAGATAGATGATCTGGCTCATGAAAGTTACTATAACTAATTTTTTTAAAATCTGTTTTATCATGATATAATTTATGTAAAATAAATAGACTAACTTTGTTTACATGGTGATGAGTTTTGACAGATTGAGGCATTTTATGTAACCATCCCCACAAAATACAGGAGATTTCTACACCTGCCCCCAGAAGTTCCTTTCTTCTCTTTCCCATTCAAATCTCACTTCAGGTCAGCATTATGTTTTTGAGATCTTCACGTATTTCTGTGTTTATTATAGTACATTGCCTTTTGGGGGGGAGGTCATGTGACCTGCGGGATCTTCCACAACCAGGGAATGAACCAGGCCCTGCAGTGAAAATGCCACATCTTAACCACTTGTCCGCCAGGGAATTTCTTCAATAGTTATTCCATTTTATTGCTGAATAGTATTTCACTGTATGGATATACAGAAATTTGTTTATCCATTCATCATTTGATGGGCATTACATTGTTTCTAGTTTTTGGCTATTGTGAGTAAAGCTACTATGAACATTCAGGTCCAAATATTTTTGTGGATGTATGTTTTCATTTCGCTTGGGTAAATACTTAGAAATTGAATTTTTGAGTCATAGAGAAAGTTATATTTAACTGTATAAGAAAACACCAAACTAGTTTCCAAAGTAGTTGTTCAGTTCAGTTCAGTTGCTCAGTCCAACTCTTTGTGATCCCGTGGACTGCAGCATGCCAGGCTTCCCTGTCCATCACCAACTCCTGGCGCTTACTCAAACTCATGTCCATCCAACCATCTCATCCTCTGTCATCCCCTTCTCCTTCCACCTTCAATCTTTCCCAGCATCAGAGTCTTTTCCAATGAGTCAATTCTTCGCATCAGGTGGCCAAAGTATTGGAGTTTCAGCTTCAACATCAGTCCTTCCAATGAACACCCAGGACTGATTTCCTTTAGGATGGACTGGTTGGATCTCCTTGCAGTCCAAGGGACTCTCGAGTCTTCTCCAAAACCATAGTTCAAAAGCCTCAATTCTTTGGCACTCAGCTTTCTTTATAGTCCAACTCTCACATCCATACTGGAAAAACCATAGCTTTGACTAGAGGGACCTTTGAAGGCAAAGTAATGTCTCTGCTCTTTAGTGTGCTGTCTAGGTTGGTCATAACTTTTCTTCCAAGGAGCAAGCATCT
The DNA here is from genome assembly GCA_007570785.1 of Antilocapra americana. Taxonomy (NCBI): domain Eukaryota; kingdom Metazoa; phylum Chordata; class Mammalia; order Artiodactyla; family Antilocapridae; genus Antilocapra; species Antilocapra americana. The sequence continues at coordinate 9,628 of SRVM01015340.1, read as the reverse complement.
TTTAATTTCATGGCTGCAGTCACCATCTGCACTGATTTTGGAGCCCAAAACAATAAAGTCTCTCACTGTTTCCATTGTTTCCCCGTCTATTTGCCTTGAAGTGATGAGGCCAGATGCCATGATCTTAGTTTTCTAAATGTTGAGTTTTAAGCCAACTTTTTCACTCTTCTCTTCCACTTTCACAAGAGGCTCTATAGTTCCTCTTCACTTTCTGCCATAAGGGTGGTGTTTCTCCCAGCAATCTTGATTTCAGCTTGTGCTTCTTCCAGCCTGGCATTTCACATGATGTACTCTGCATATAAGTTAAATGAGCAAGGTAACAATAAACAGCCTTGACATACTTCTTTCCAGATATGAAACCAGTTTTTCCATGTCTAGTTCTAACTGTTGCTTCTTGACGTGCATACAGATTTCTTAGGAGGCAGGTCAGGTTCCAGTGTATATACCCAGCAGTAATATATGAGAGACCAGTTCTCTCTCATCCCTGCCTACACTTGGGTATGGTCAGTCTTCTTAGTTTCAACCATTCTAATGGGTATGAAGTGGTATATTACTGTGGCTCTAGTTGGCATTTCTCCATTGAATAATGATCTGAATTTTTTCTTTTTTGCTAGTTGTATACATTCTTTAATGAAGGTGGACCTGCCTTTTCTAAGGTAACTGCCAGATATAACAGTGGTAGGGTATTTTTTTATATCTAGAGCAGGGCTAGAAGACTTTTTCTGTAAAGGATCAGATGGTAAATATTTCCACCTTTGAGGTCTGTATGTGCTATGTGCTAAGTCACTTCAGTCGTGTCTAACTCTTTGTCACCTCATGAACTGTAGCCTTCCAGGCTCCTCTGTCCCTGAAATTCTCCAGGCAAGAATACTGGAGTTGTGTTGTCCTGCCCTCCTCCAGGGGGTGTTTCCAACCCAGGGATGGAATCTGCATCTCTTATTTCTCCTGCATTGGCGGCATGTTCTTAACCACTAGCACCACCTGGGTATTCTTGGAGCTACTCAGCTCTGATATGGTAACATGAAAGCAGCCATAGACTGTACCCGTGTGTTCTGATAAAGCTTTATTTACAAAAAACAAAAAAGCAAACAAAACAGATGATGGGTCAGGTTTGCCTGAACCCTGGTCTAGAGGAATGGTGTAAGTCCATTTTGTGGGAAACAGTGCCTCTGCTTATACCACCTTCTTCAGAAGTTAAAGACAGCCTTGAGTGGAGATACTCCTCCAAACTTAACTCTGCTAAGCAAATGAGAATTGGTAATGCAAATGAGAATTAGTAATGGTGAGAGCTAAGGAAAAGAGGGCTGGACATCCTCAGAATGGCCTTCGTATATCCTGAGTGATTTTTAGAAGTGTTAGTTATTTAAAAATGCAATGTTTATAAGCAGGAAGAATTAGCATCATCACCAGTAAGTCCTTCTGAGAGCAGTCTAGAGGGGTGTGGGTAGCTTTACCTTTCAGCATTCTGCTTCCAATTTGTATTACAGTGAAAGGAGATTTTTGCTCCAGTGTTTAGGTCATATACATGAGAACTTTGTCTCAGGAGTGATAAGTTGTTGTAAACTTTTTGGTGATTCATTTACAGCATCTCTTATAAACTTTGAATCTTGCTAATAGTGAGTTGGGGTCTGAAATGTTCATCCCAAGAAGAATCTAGTTACACCTAAATCAGGGTTGGGTAGAAGAGAATACATTTTTCTCTAGGTAGAAAGAAGATCTATTTGATTTCACTTATCCTTCCAGAGATAGACCATGTTTGGCAATCCAAAAAGAGGGGATATATGTATATGTATAGCTGATTCACTTTGCTGTACAGCAGGAACTAACACAACATTGTAAAGCAATTATACTCCAATAAAAATTTATGAAAAAAGGAGACCATGTTTTCCTAGTTGACTCCTAATAGCTTTTCTCTTATGCATTTAAGAGTTTCAACTTTTTAAAAGCAAATACAAAGTTTAGATAGAAAAGCAAATAATGTAAAGGAGATGCATGGTCATATAAACAGATTTTATGATACACTTAAATGACCTCCAGGAAAATGGAAGCCAAACAATTTTATCTTCTCAGATATTTTCAGTGTCTGAAAATCCTGAAATTTCTCCACTGGCTGGCCACATGCCTGCCTATTTGGCCATACTTTTGTCCCGCCTGCCAGGTTCACCATTTTCCTTCTGTAAGGTTTAGAGAATGCTGTTATTTGCTGGCAGAAAATGCTTCCAGATAATCCTCTTTCCCTCTGCAACTCCATGATCATTCTTCTAGATTTAGAAATTTTGTCAAGTACTTACTATGTGACCAGCTCTGTACCAGATTCTATGGGGTATACAAAGATAATAAAACACTTGATTGCTATTTTCCCAGTCTTTAAAATCTCACCAAATGTGAAACAGAGCAAAGTTTTATCTGTTAATTTTCTTGTATATATTGATTAATTTCCTTTAGGCTTGTAATTTTCTGGATGTCAGAAGATCTTGAAAGTTTAGTTAGAATTTTGTGTTTGACTCACTTATCTATCATGATTAGTTTTCTTTTTTCAGTAATCAAGAGAAGGTTAGAGACCATGGTCATCTTCAGGGTGGGGACATATCATTTATATCTTTATTCACAAAAAGCATAATGCGTAGTATATCTCAAGATAAATTTCTTGAATTAACCTGAATTGGCAGAGGTATCATTGAAAGACATAGATTTGTCTTGGGTGAAATTTTGGCTTTGTGCTGTTCTCAGTTACTTAGTCGTGTCCGCTTCTTTGTGACCCCATGGACTGTAGCCCGCCAGGCTCCTCTGTCCATGGGATTCTCCAGGCAAGGATACTGCAGTGGGTTACCATTTCCCCCTCCAGAGGATCTTCCCAACCCAGAGATTGAACCCTCATCTTTTACATCTCTTGCATTAGTAGGTGGATTCTTTATCACAGTAACTGATTCATTAGGTAAAAGGGGGAAGCATATTTAAAATACATATATTTTTTCACGTGTAATAAATCTAGTGGTAAAACACTTTAGAAATTGTTGCCTACCAAAATATTTTGAATGATTTAAGGAGTTAGAAGAAAATAGCCCAAATACTAAATATAAAGATCATTAACACAAATATTGATAGAATATGTAGAGATGGCTAGAATTTAGTCAGAAAATGATTTATTCAGGTAGAGAAAAAGAGGGTGAGACAAAATGAAATCCTTCATCATCTATAACAGCCTGTGAGGAATAGAGCCAGTGGCTAGTATTAGGTGCCAGACCCAGAATTAGCCTCTGCTTAGCTTGAACACGTGAACAGATTAGAATATCTCGTGAACATTCTGAGTAAGACTTCTTTAAATTTATTGCAACTGACCTTCAGAATTCTGGCATTTTTTCTCTTATTCTTATCACTTTGTCTCTGAACATTTCAGTTTGTAAAGTAGATTTTACCACACATTACTTATGGATTCTAGGTTAAAAAATAAATCAGAAATCATCTCATACTTACAGGTGTGCCTGTTTACTCCTTGAGGACATTAATAACTCAAAGAATGGAAGCCTTCCTCATCCGTTCTCATCTCCTCCCACTCCATCAACCCCCAGCTACTTTAACTGAGGCTAGGAGGGTATGGGAGAAGCTGTGTGCTCCCTCCTTATTTCTCATCCCCACCCTGTTTATTCATCTCTGAAATCCTGCATCAGAGAATCTTTTTCATTATGTTTGGCTCTTCCATCTCTACCTCAGAGGTCAGTGTGGTTATAATGCAGATACATACACATGGGATAATGTTAACAATTCCATAAGCTTGAGATTTCCAGGCCTTGGTATCAGAATGTCCTTAAAATTGTCATTGAGCTTCAGGCAACCTTTGAAAATAAGATTCTGCAGCTAGTGAAATATAATGGGGTGTGTCTCTATTCTACTTCATTAAAACAAATATAAGTGATCTCTTTTAATGTGTTATCTTTTTTGTCCAATGGATCTACTTGATGGGGTGGAAAGGGTAGAGGAAAATAGCCTTACTGGCTCTCTGATGAATGTATGCAAAAATGCATCTTTTTTATGTACCTCCCTTTAATAAACATGGCTTAGATATTACACCATTTTATCTAACGTTCCAATTTAGGTATGTTATTATAACATATGCACTGAAAAATCATGAGATGTATAGTCAAAAAACAAATTTCAAAAGTAGAAATGCATTTAGACTTAATAGATATTTAAGTGACTCAAATTGTGGAAGATGGTTTTGGGGAATAAGAACACAAAGTATTTATTTCCCTATTAATAATGCAGCTATTAATAAAGCATGACTGAGTAGATTGTAATATCTGAAAGTACATTAAAATATTTTTCAAGGTAAAATATGAGATTTTCCTACAACAATTTATTAGTTTTAGGACTTTGCATGTGTTTGTTTAAATGAAGAAGTGGAATTGTTCTCAGACTTAAAACATTAAAAATGCTTGGTGAATAAGTGGGGAGCCTAAATTTATGTATTAGAAATCTCATCCCATTGTAGGAATATATAAGGCAAGACACTGGAATCAAGATGAAGAGAAGCTGAAACAATCTGGAGAACAGAAGTGGGTGGCAGATAGGGGCCAAGAAGGCAGACAATATGGAAACTCCACTCTGACATATAAGGAAGCTGAGGTGGATGGATTAATGTGTAGAGTTAGAGAAGATGTCTTGAAACCCAACAGGATGTTGTAGCTCTCAAAGAACCAGAACCGTAAAATAGCTCAAGACTAGTAGGCCTTCCTCCCATGCTTTTGTGTGTGAGTCCTGTGAGGATCCAGTTAGAATGCAAATTCTGACTCACCATGTGGGGGGTAGGACCAGGAGTACATTGCTATCTAGATCCCAGGAGCTGTTGATGCCACTGATCCTAGGACCAACTGTGAGCAGCAGAAGCCCACTTTTTCAGTTCAATTGATCACTCGTGTCTGGTTCAGTGACCCCATGGACTGCAGCACGTCAGTCTTCCCTGTCCATCACCAATTCACGGAGCTTGCTCAAACTCATGTCCATTGAGTCAGTGATGCCTAAGCCTTTGAATATGGCTGAGGAGAAACCATTTTCCCATCTCAGATACCACTGTGAATGCTTAAAGAGCACAGGAGCAGTGATGGAAATGCCAACAACTCCTGTAGTGGCAGGACTGGGCTCTAACAGGCTTATGGATAATAGGAATGATAATAAAATTAATGATGGTGATGATAGCGGCTTATATTTATATGAGGTTTGCTGAATCCCAGACATGATGATAAGTGCTTCCCATGCAGTTTTAATCTTTTTTTCTAATTAATTTATCTATTTGGCTACGGCAGATCTTAGTAGGAAAGAGATTCCCTTGTAGCTCAGTTGGTAAAGAATCCGCCTGCAATGCAGGAGACCGGGCTTCGATCCCTGGATTGGGACGATCCCCTGGAGGAGGGCATGGCAATCCACTCCAGTATTCTTGCCTGGAGAATTCCATGGACAGAAGAGCCTGGCAGGCTATAGTCAATGGGGTAGCAAAGATTCGGACAGGACTGAGTGACTCTCACTTTCAGGAGTCAGCCAATCAGAGCAAAGTACAGCCTTGGAGTGAGCCAATCGGAGCACGGTTACTGGCTAGGAGTCAGCAAATCAGGTCAAGTACAAGCTAGGAGTCAGCCAATCAGGGCAACGTAGAGGCTAAGAGTCCGCCGATCAGAGCAAGTTACTGGCTAGAAGTCAGCAAATCAGAACTAGGTATATGCTAAGTGTCAACCATTCCGGGCAATGTACAGTCTTGGAGCCAGCCAATCAGGACAAGGTAAAGGCCGGGAATTAACCAACCAGAGTAAAGGACAGGTTAGGAGTCAGCCAATCATAGAAAGATATTGGCTAGGAGCCAACCAATCAGGACAAGGTACAGGCTAGGAGTCAACCAATCAGGGCAAAGTATAGGCTAGTGTTTAGTCAATCAGGGCAACATACAGACTAGGAGTCAGCCAATCAGGGCTAAGTTCAGGCTTGGTTTCAGCCAAAGTTAGTCTGTTGTTAATGTCTGACTCTTTTCGACTCTATGATATGTGAGTTTTTGAAACAGAAATTTGTTTCTTTCCAGGGAATTCAGTTCAGTTCATTCGGTCAATCATGTCTGACTCTTTGTGACCCCATGAACTGCAGCACGCCAGCTTCCCTGTCCTTCACTGTCTCCTGTAGTTTGCTCAGATTCTTGTCCAGTGAGTCCATGATGCTCATCCTTTATCCTCTCCTTCTCCTCCTGCACTCAACCTTTCCAAGCATCAGGGTCTTTTGCAGTGAGTGAGTCGGCTCTTCCCATCAGGTGGCCAAAATATTGGAGCTTCAACCTCAGCATCAGTCCTTCCAATGAATATTCAAGACTGGTTTCATCTAGGATGGACTGGTTTTATCTCCTTGCTGCCCTAGGGACTCTCGGGAGTCTTCTCCAGCACCACAGTTCAAAAGCATCATTGTTCAGTGCTCAGCCTTCTTTGTTCCATGTCTGGTTCTAACTGTTGCTTCTTGACCTGCATACGGGTTTCTTAGGAGGCAGGTAAAGTGGTCTTGTATTCCTGTGTCTTTAAGAATTTTCCATACTTTTTTGTGATCCACACAGTCAAAGGCTTCAGTGTAGTCAACGAAGCAGAACTAGATTTATTTTTTTGGGAATTCTCTTGCTTCTTCTATGATCTAGTGGATGTTGGCAATTCTCTGGTTCTTCTGCCTTTTCTAAATTCACCTTGTACATCTGGAATGTCTTGCTTCATGTATTGCTGAAGCCTACCTTGCCATTCTTTGGGATTGGAATGAAAACTGACCTTATCCAGTCCTGTGGCCACTGCCGAGTTTTCCAGTGTGTTGACATATTGAGTGCAGCCCTTTGACAGCATCGTTTTTAGAATATTATCTCAGCTGGAATTTCATCACCTCCACTAGCTTTGTTTTTAGTATTGCTTCCTAAGGCCCACTTGACTTCAAACTCCAGGATATCTGGCTATAGGCGAGTGACCACACCATTATGGTTATCTCAGTTATTAACGCTTTTTGTGTACAATTCTTCTCTGTTTTCTTGCCACTTCCGCTTAATATTTTCTGCTTCTGTTAGGTCCTTACCATTTTTGTCCTTTATCGTGCCTATCCTTGCATGAAATGTTCACTTGATATCTCCAGTCTTCTTGAGGAGAACTCTAGTCTTTCCCATTCTATTGTTTTCCTCTATCTCTTTGCATTGTTCATTGAAGAAGGCCTTCTTATCTCCCCTTGTTATTTTCTGGAACTCTGCATTCAGTTGGGTTTATGCTTCCCTTTTTCCTTTGCCTTTCACTTCTCTTTTTTCCCTCAGCTTTTGTAAAGCCTTTTGGAACAACCACTTTGCCTTCTTACATTTCTTTTACTTTGGGATGCTTTTGGTCACTGCCTCCTATACAATGTTATGAAGCTCTGTCTGTAGTTCTTTGGGCACTTTCTACCAGATGTAATCCCTTGAATCTATTCCTCACCTCCATTGTATAATGTTAAGAAATCTGATTTAGGTCATATCTGAATGGCCTAGTGGTTTTATCTTTTTTCCTCAATTAAGAAAAGGCTGGGAGTCAGCCACTCAGGACAAACCACAGGCTAGGAGTCAGCCAATAGAGTAAAGTACAGCTAGTGTTCAGCCAATCAGAGCAAGATACTGGCCAGGAGTCGCTGAATCAAAACAAGGTACTTACTAGGTGTCTATCAATCAGGGAAACAAACAGCCTAGGATTCAGCCAATCAGGACATCGTACATGCTCAGAGTCAGCCAAACAAGGCAACAAATAGGATAGAACTCAGTCATTCAGGGCAACATACAGGCTAGGAGTCAGCCAATAAGAGCAAAGTATAGGCTAGGTGTCAGCATATCAGAGCAAAGTACAGGCTAAGAGTCAGCCAATCAGAGAAAAGTAAAGGTAGTAAGTCAGCCAATCAGGACAACGTACAGGTTAGGAGTAGGTCAATCAAAGCACAGTAGAGCAGCCAATCAAAACAAGGTACTGTCTAGGAGTCAGCGAATCAGAGTAAGGTACTGCATAAGGACTCAGCAAATCCAGCAATGTACAAGCTAGGAGTCAGCCAATCAGGGCAACGTACAGTCTGGTAATCAACCAATCAGAGCAAAGTACAGGCTTAGAGCCACTAATCAGGGCAAAGTACAGGCTCGTAGTCAGCTATTCAGAGAACTAAAGGATAGGAATCATCTAGTTCAGTAAGGTACCGGCTAGGAGTCAGCCAATCAGTACAAGGTACTGGCTAGGTGTCAGCCAATCAGGGAAATGTACAGGCTAGGAGTCAGCCAATCAGTACAAGGTACTGGCTGGGTGTCAGCCAATCAGGGCAATATACAGGCTAGAAGTCACAATCAGGGCATCATACAGGCTAGGAGTCAGCCAATCAGAGCATCATATAGACTAGGCGTTAGCAAATCACAGAAATATATAGGCTGAGTGTCAGCCAGTCAGAACAAGTACAGACTAGGAGTCAGCCAATCAGAGCAAAGTAGAACCTAGGAGTCAGCCAGTCATGCAAGGTATTGGCTAGGAGTCAGCAAATCAGAACAAGATACTTTCTATGTGTCAACCAATTAGGGCAATGTACCGACTAGGAGCCAGCCAAACAGGGCAAGGTAAGGCTCTGAGTCAGCCAATAATGGCAAAGTATAGGCGAGAAGTCAGCCAATCATTGCAACACATATCCTAGAATCCAGCCAATCAGGACAAAGTTCAGGCTAGGAGTCAGCCAATCAGAGCAAGGTACAGATTGGGTGTCAGGCAATCACGGCAAAGTACTGGCGAGAGTCAGCCAATCAGGACACGACACTGGCTAGGAGTCCAGAAATCAGAGCAAGGCACAGGCTAGGAATAAGCCTATCAGATAAAGGTAGAGTCTGAGTTTCAGCCAATCAGGACAATGTACAGGCTGAGAATCTGGCAATCAAGACAGCGTATGGACGAGGAGTCAGCCAATCAGTGCAAAGTACTGGCTCGGAGTCAGCAAGTCAGAACAAGGTACTGTCCGTGTGTCATCAATCAGGGTAATGTACAGGCTAGGAGCCAGCCAGTCAGAGCAAGGTAAGGCTAGGTGTTAACCAATCGATGCAAAGTACAGGAGAGGAGTCAGCCAATTAGATAAAGGCACAGTTTTGGTGTCAGCCAATCACGGCAATGTACAGGCTAAAAGTCAGCCAATCAAGGCAAAGTACAGGCTAGGAGTCAGACAGTCAGTGCAAGGTACTAGCTAGGCATCAGCAAATCACAACAAGGTACTTTCTGTGTGTCAAACAATCAGCTTGGCACCTTCCAATTAGGGCAAGATAAGGCTAGGAGTCACCCAATGAGGGCAATGCACAGGCTAGGAGTCAGCCCATCAGGGCAAAGTACAGGCTAGGAGTCAGCCAATCAGTGTAATGTACAGGCTAGGAGTCAGCCTATCAGATACAGGTAGAGTCTGGGTGTCACATAATCAGGACAAAGTACAGGCTGGGACTTCCTTGGTAACTCAAACAGTATAGGAGTATTTGAGAGTTGGGCTTCTCCAGTAGCTTAGCTGGTAAAGAATCCACCTACAATGCAGGAGACCCCGGTTCGATCCCTGGGTTGGGACGATCCCCTGGAGGAGGGCATGGCAATCCACTCCAGTATTC
>SRVM01015308.1:0-14308 GCA_007570785.1 Antilocapra americana | reverse complement strand
ATCTCAGAAACAGGATTGTGGTCACTTCTAGTGGACAATGTATGGGATAGAATTTAATTAGGAAACCTGGGTCTTTTGAAGGTTTGGTAATGTTCTTTTTCTTAACTTCATGTTTCTTGACAATAAAGAGATCAGTCTATAATTATCCACTTCATAGAGCAAAGGTTTGTGAACATTCTGTATGTGTTGATCATGTTCTCTAAAAATCAAACAAAATTTTATTTTTTGTTTTCCTTTTTCTTGTTTTCTTCAAGACAAAATTGGGGAGTGAATCATGTCAGTACTATTAGGCCAGAGCCCTGTCCAAGAGTACAAAGTGAACCCTCCTAAAAATGAAATTACTTCTTCTTAGTGTTGGAAGCACAGCTGTAAAATTCTCTATGCATTTTTTTACCTCTAAGGTGATGGACATTAATGGAGTCAATTTCATTATAATATGGGAAGATTGTTGATAATAGACCTACTTTTCATATAGTTACTCTCATATAATAAACTTTAGTTTTGCAAAAGAATTAATTTATTCCTCAGCCCTTTTATCTATTTTAAGAAAATGTCTTTGAAAGGTCATATGTACTTTCTCTTTTTTAAATTTAATTTAATTTTTTAAAAATTTTCTTTACATTATCGTGTTGGTTTTGCCATATACTGACATGAATCTGCCATGGGTATACATGTGTTCCCCCCCATATGTACTTTCAGTTAAAAGAAAATAGATGTGACAGTAGAGAATTACATAGAAAGTGGAAACTTGGAACTTCAGCATAGTCTGGTTGGAATAATTGAATAAATCATTAAAATCTTTGATACATCTTTCAAATCCAATGTCTTCAACCCCATTTGGAGACATTGTCTCTTTGATGACTGTTCTCCCTGCGGTTACTCTGCCCTGCCTCGGCTCTCACCATCTCCTCTCACTGTCACAGTGCACCCCAGATACTCAAGGTTCACTGTTCTCTTCACTCACGTCTTTGCCCTTAAAGCCACTTTGGAAGAGCTTTTCTACACAGTTGTCTCAAACATAACCCCCCCTGCATCACTATTATTTGCCTTGTATGTGCACATGCGTGTTTGTTTGTGCAAAATCTCTTTATGAGTGTATATGAAACAAGGAGTTTAGTCACCATCTTCATGTCCCTAGCACATAAGAGACTGCCTGGCAAGTGTTAATAATTAGGAAACATTTGTGAATAATTAATTTCTCTGAGTACACCGAGTTGAATTGATTCTTGCCTACTGTTTTCACAAGTAAGGAAACTGAGACTGAGAGATTCAGTTCTTTTCAAGATCTTAAAGGAAGACAAAGATAGAAACAGGTTTGAAACCAATGAAGGAATTCTTTGATGGATCCAGTTGTAAAGACATATTTCAGGCAAAGCTAAACTTAATGATGGAAAGGTCTAATTCTGATAATCTAAGGGGAATGAGAAGGAACACTCAGAAGAGTGCTTGTAGTTAAGAGGATACATTAGAACACTACATGCAAATTAAAAAAAAAAAACGAAAGAAAGAAGTATGGATTGGGTTATGAATATGCTTTACTGGAGAAGCAAAGGAATAGACATACTAAGTGCTCAAGGGGTAGAGATCACAACCCGGGTTACAGACAGGCACATGGCAAAGAGAGATCAAGCAATGATCCTGCTGCGCTTCTTCCAACAATGTGGTGTCAGCTTCAGGAACCAAGCCTTTTCTCTGCCAGCTGTCAGTCCAGGAGGGAGATTAAAGAAGATGCAATCTGTCACCATGGCCGATGGGAGGACAATACAAGAGCCGGCACCTTGTTTCTCGGTCCAGATGAAATCTGGTGCTGTTACTTCCACTTGGGTGGACGCTTATGCTCGCTGGGTGGGCATAGTGGCCCAGGAGAGCATTTCTGCTGGCTCACTGGGGTGGGGTGTGCACAGGTGGACATGAATGGGGTCGGCAAGGCTCTAGGGACTTCTATGGGCACACTATTGGTGGTGGATGGCAGGGATCCTTGAACAGATGCTGATGCTGATGCTGCTGCTGATGCGAATATGGATGTAGATGCAGATGCTAATGTGGATGTGGATGTGGATGCGGATGCGGATGCGGATGAGGGTGCGGCTGTGGAAGAGGGTGCGGCTGTGGAAGAGGGTGCGGCTGTGGAAGAGGGTGCGGCTGTGGAAGAGGGTGCGGATGTGGATGAGGGTTCGGATGAAGAGGTGGACGCGGATGAGGAGGTGGCCGGGGATGAAGATGTGGATGTGGATGCCGGTGGTGTGACATCCTTCCTGGGTCTCTAGGAATCTGAAATACAGACAACTTTCTTCATAACTGAGAGTCCGATTGGTAGAACATTTAGCTGCGCCAACAATCCTTCCATCACTAAGGACTCTTCTTGATTCTTAACACAGTCTTTATGGTTTTCTATAGCTTCTTCCCCCTTCGTTTTTAGTATGTCTTGCCTTCAGATCTTTAGTCTTTTCGCTTAGTCTCTCCTCCTAACACTTTCTAAAACAAAATTACCTACACAGGTGTTGTACAAATACAAAGGTACTCTGAAGAATATCTAGATAATAAACTTATAGGCAAACCCAAAACAAACCTCTACTTACTTCTCCCATGAGGTCTTGGTTGCTGGTCAGCTGTGGGCTTCTGAGGAGAAATGCAAAGGCCCAAACTCGGCACTCAATGGGGTTGAATGCTGAGAAGGGTGAATTTGGAACTAATGTATGCCGTGCTATAGAACAGTTTCTCTTCTCCCTTACTCTCTCTCAGGTTAAGACTGTGCCTCTGACTCCATTTTCTCCTCACATTTAAGAACACGTTCATGACCAACATCAAAATTTTACCCCTGAATACTCATTATCGTCTTTTTCCCGTTCAGAGCACTAATTGCTTCAATTCAAGCCACTTCTACCCCAAGATTAAACCCTACCTCCCAAATTCCAAAAGGATCTCAAAGAATTGTGCTCACCAGAGGCTCCAAAGAACACCTATGACCGTCAGGACAATGCCAGCACTGTGCTGGAGACTCCTTTTATAAGGACCAGGCAGCTCCACCCAGGGGGAACATCCCAGGACTGGCATGATGCACTTGTTTCCCACCCCAAATACCACGTGCTTGCAATCTCAAAGATAAATTGCCCCAGTCATACTGATATCACACAGTTTCCTCGTCCATGGACTTCCTGGCCCTTCAGTGAGGCATTACATAGTCATTCATTTGAGACTTTGTCTCATGCTCCCTCTAGCAGTGTCGTGCACCATTTAGGAAATATGAAGAATACCTGAGAATGGCGCTATTCTTCCATAGTTAGAGATGTTGCTTCCCCCTCTGGCCAGCTCCCCTAGCGTCTGGTACATAAAGCTTACTACCCCATTCCATTTCATCTGTCGGCATCCAGCTTTTTTTCCACTGATGACAGAGACCAGGGTTTACTAATTGCACATATTTTAACTCCTACTTACAGTTTTCCTAAACTCACCTTGTACTATATACTACTTCTTGACAATTAAGTGACTTAAACCTGACCACCAAGTCTATCTTGATTTTTTCGTGCAAGCAGTCTCATGTCAGATGTGCTTTCACATGGCTCCATACATGGACTTGAACAGGACAACATGATTCCTCAGTTTTTTAGGCCACAATTCACAAGCTCTGGCCACTTCCTGAAGCTCTACTTTTGCAGATTTATACACGGATCTGAACTCAGCAGACCCTTGATTTGAGTCATTTATGGACTACTAGAAACCCTAATTCCTCTCCTCTTATTATCTTCAAAATGAACTCAGTGTCTGGGCTATATCCATTTAGAAGCCTTTCCACTAATACTCCCTAAATATCTTGCACGTCTTTCCCCTACAACAGTTAATTCAATTGACTCTATCAGGTCCTTTATTTTAAATGACAGTGTTTTTTAGGCATTCTTAATACACTCAGGGAATGATCCTCCTTGAATCATTGATTCAGCCATTCAATCCATGGATATTTTTCCTTAAATAAATAAAATATGGGTGACATAGAACCCATTGATAATTTATTAGTATACTTTGTTGACCTACAGTAATACTTCAGCTAATAATATTTACTATGCCTTTCAGGGGAAAACTTGAGTACCTTGGCTATCAGTTCAGTTCAGTTCAGTCCAGTCACTCAGTCATGTCTGACTCTTTGCAACCTCATGAAACTGCAGTACCCCAGGCTTCCCTGTCCATCACCAGCTCCTAGAACTTGCTCAAACTCTTGTCCATTGAGCTGGTGATGCCATGCAAACATCTCATCTTCTGTCATCCCCTTTTCTTCCTGCCTTCAATCTTTCCCAGCATCAGGTTCTTTTCCAATATGTCAGTTCTTCACATCAAGTAGCCAAATTATTGGTGCTTCAGCTTCAGCTTCAGTCCTTTCAATGAATATTCAGGACTGATTATCTTTACTGATGACTGGTTGGATCTTTTTGCAGTCCAAGGGACTCTCAAGAATCTTCTCCAGCACCACAGTTCAAAATAATCAGTTTCCAGCCATCTTGATTCCAGCTTGTGCTTCTTTCAGCCCGATATTTCTCATGATGTACTCTGCATATATGTTAAATAAACTGTGTGACAATATACAGGCTTAATGCACTGCTTTTCAAATTTTGAACCAGTCCGTTCCATGTCTGGTTCTAACTGTTGTTTCTTGACCTGCATACACATTTCTCAGGAAACAGATAGGGTTGTCTTGTATTCCCAACTAAGAATTTTCCACGATTTGTTCTGATTTACACAGTCAAAAGCTTTAGCATAGTCAGTGAAGCACAAGTAGATAATTTTGGAATTCTCTTGGTTTTTATATGATCCAAGAGGTATTGGCAATTTGATCTCTGGTTTCTCTGCCTTTTCTTTTCTTTTTTGAAATTAATTACTTTATTTTATTTGAATGATAATTACTTTACAACATTGTGGTGATTTTTGCCATACACTGAATCAGCATGAATTTCCATATTAGCTACAATGCACATGTGTCCATGTATCCTGAACTTCCCTCCCACCTTCCTCCCCACCCCATCCCTCTCAATTTTCCCAGAGTACCTGCCTGAGTGCCCTGTATCATGCACTGAACTTGCACTGGTCATCTTTTTTACATGTGGTAATATACATGCTTCAATGCTATTCTCTCAAATCCTCCCACCCTTGCCTTCTCCCACATAGTCCAACTGTCTGTTCTTTACATCTGTATTTCTTTTGCTGATTTGCATATAGGGTCATCGTTATTTCTAAATTGCATATATATGTATTAATATACTGTATTGGTGTTTCTCTTTCTGACTTACTTCACTCTGCATAATAGACCCCAGTTTTAACCACCTCATTAAAACTGACTCAAATGAATTCTTTTTGTAAGTTGAGTAATATTCCATTGTATGTATATAACAACTTCCTTATCCATTTGTCTGCTGATGGACATCTAGGTTGCTTCATGTCCTACCTATTGTAAACAGTGCTGCCATGAACACTGGGGTCATGTATCTCTTTCAATTCTAGTTTCCTCAGTGTGCATGCCCAGCAGTGGGATTGCTGGGTTATATGGCAGTTATATTTCCAGTTTTTAAAGGTATCTCCACACTGTTCTCCATGGTTTCTATACCAGTTTGCATTCCCATCGACATTGTTAGAGGGTTCCCTTTTCTCCACACCCTCTCCAGCGTTTGTTGTTTATAGATTTTTTGATGATGGCCATTCTGACTCGCATGAGATGATACCTCACTGTGGTTTTGATTTGCATTTCCCTAGTAATGAGTGATGTTGAGCATCTCATGTGTTTGTTAGCCATCTGCATGTCTTCTTAGGAGAAATGTCTGTTCAGTTCTTTTACCCACTTTTTGACTTGGTTGTTTGTTTTTCTGGTATTGAGCTGCATGAGGTGTTTGTATATTTTGGAGATTAATTCTTTGTCAGTTGTTTCATTTGCTATTATTTTCTCCTATTCTGAAGGCAACTTTTTTCCCTTCTTATAGTTTCTTTCATTGTGCAAAAGCTTTTAAATTTAATTAGATCCCATTTGTTTATTTTTGTTTTTATTTCTATATCTCTAGGAGGTGGGTCATAGAGGATCTTGCTATGATTTACGTCAGAGAGTGTTCTGCCTATGTTTTTCTCTAAGAGTCTTATAGTTTCTGGTCTTACATTTAGACCTTTAATCCATTTTGAGTTAATTTTTGTGTATGGTGTCAGAAAATGTTCCACTTTCAGTCTTTTACACATGGTTCACCAGTTTTACCAGCACCAGTTGTTAGAGAGATTGTGTTTTTTCCATTGCATAGTTTTGCCTCCTCTGCCAAAGATAAGGTGTCAATAGGTGTGTGGATTTACCTCTGGTCTTTCTATTTTGTTCCATTGATCTGTATTTCTGTCTTTGTGCCAGTACTATACTGTTCTGATGACTGTAGCTTTGTGGTATAGTCTGAAGTTAGGAAGCTTGATTCCTCTAGTTCCATTTTTCTTTCTCAATATTGCTTTGGCTATTTGAGGTTTTTGTGTTTCCGTACAAAATGTGAAATTATTTGTTCTAGTTCTGTGAAAAATACCATTGGTAACTTGATAGGCATTGCACTGAATCTATAGATTGTTTTGGGTAGTATGCTCATTTTCATTTTATGGATTCTTCCAATCCACAAACATGGTATATCTCTCCATCTGTTTGTGTCCTCTTTGATATCTTTCATCAGTGTTTTATAATTTTCTTTATTTAGGTCTTTTGTTTCTTTAGGTAAATTTATTCCTAAATATTTTAGGTCTTTTTGTTGCAATGGTTAACAGAATTGTTTCCTTAATTTCTCTTTCTGTTCTCTCATCATTAGTGTATAGGAATGTAAGGAATTTTTGTCTATTAATTTTATATCTTCCCACTTTACTATATTAATTGATTAGCTCTAGCAATTTTCTTGCAGTATCTTTAGGGTTTTCTATGTACAGGATCATGTCACCTGCAAACAGTGAGAGTTTTACTTCTTCTTTTCCAATATGGATTCCTTTTATTTCTTTTTCATCTCTAATTGCTGTGACTAGGACTTGCTAAACTATGTTGAATAGTTTAATTGCTGTGCTAGGACTTCCAAAACTATGTTGAATAGTGGTGAGAGTGGGCACTCTTGTCTTGTTCCTGATTTTAGAGGACATGCTTTCAATTTTTTGCCTTTGAGAATAATGTTTGTTGTGGGTTTGTCATATATGGCTTTTATTATGTTGAGGAAAGTTTTCTTGCTTTCTGGAAAGTTTTTTTTTTTTTGAATCATAAATGGGTGTTGCATTTTGTTAAAGGCTTTCTCTGCATCTATTGTGATTATCATATGGTTTTTATCTTTCTATTTGTTAATATGGTGTATAACATTGATTGATTTGCAAATATTGAAGAATCTTTGCACCCCTGGAATAAAGCCCATTTGGTCATGATACATGATCTTTTAAACATGTTGTTTGATTATGTTTGCTAAAATTTTGTTGAGGATTTTTGCATTTATGTTCCTCAGTGATATTGGCCTATACTTTTCTTTTTTTGTTATGTATTTGTCTGATTTTGGTAATAGCATGATGGTAGCCTCATAGAATGAGTTTGGGAGTTTACCTTCCTCTGCAATTTTCTGGCAGAATTTGAGCAGAATACATGTTAGCTTTTCTCTAAATTTTTGGTAGAATTCACCTGTAAAGCCATCTGGTCCTTGGCTTTTGTTTATTTAAAGTGTTTTTGATTACTGTTTTTATTTCCAGGCTTGTGATATGTCTGTTCAGATTTTTTATTTCTTTGGGGTTCAGTTTTGGAAGGTTAAACTTTTCTAAGAATTTGCCCATTTTTCCAAATTGTCCATTTTATTGGTATAATGTTGCTCATAATACTCTCTTATGATCTTTTTTATTTCTGTGTTGTCTGTTGTGATTTCTTCATTTTCATTTCTAATTTAGTTAATTTGATTCTTCTCTCTTTTGTCCTTCATGAGTCTGGCTAATGGTTTGTCTATTTTATTTATCTTCTTAAAGAACCAGCTTTTAATTTTATTGATTTTTGCTATAGTCTCTTTTGTTTCTTTTCACTTATTTCTGCTCTTTTTTTTTAAATTCCTTTCCTTCTACTAACTTTGGGGTTCTTATGTTCTTCTTTTTCTAGTTACTTTAGGTGTAAAGTTAGATTGCTTATTTAATGTTTCTCTTGTTTCTTGAGGTAGGCTTGTATTGCTATGAACCTCCTTCTTAACACTGCTTTTACTGAATCCCATAGGTTTTGTGTTGTTGTGTTTTCATTTTTATTTGTTTCTATGCATATTTTGATTTCCTTTTTGATTTCTTCCATGATCTGTTGGTTATTCAGGAGAAAGTTGTTTAGTCTCCATATGTTTGTGTTTTTTATAGGTTTTTCCCCTGTAGTTCATATCTAATATTACCACATTGTGATCAGAAAAGATGCTTGAAATGATTTAACTTTTAAAAAATTTACCAAGGTTAGATTTGTGACCCAGGATGTAATCTATCCTGAAAAATATTGCATGTGCACTTGAGAAAAAGGTGAAATCCATTGTTTGGGGGGAAATGCCCTGTAGATACCAATTAGGTCTAATTGGTCCATTGTATCATTTAATGCTTGTGTTCCTTGCTAATTTTCTGTTTGTTTGATCTATTCATAGATGTGAATAGGGTATTAAAATTCCTCTCTATTATTGTGTTACTGTTAATTTCCCTTTCATACTTGTTAACATTTGCCTTATGTATTGAGGTGCCCTTATGTTGGTGCATATATATTTATAATTGTTATATCTTCTTCTTGGATTGATCCTTTGATCATTATGTAGTGTTCTTCTTTGTCTCTTATCATGGTATTTGTTTCAAAGTCTGTTTTATTTGATATGAATATTGCTACTCCTGCTTTCTTTTGGTTTCCATTTGCATGAAATATCTTTTTCCAGCCCCTCACTTTTAGTTTGTACGTGTCCCTGGGTTTGAGGTGGGCCTCTTTTAGACAGCATATATAGGGTCTTGTTTTTATATATATTTGACCAATTTTGCCTTTTGGTTGGTGCATTTAATCCATTTATATTTAAGGTAATTATTGATATGTATGATACCATTACCATTTACTTTGTTGTTTTGGGTTCATTTTTATAAACCTTTTCTGTGGTCCCTGTCTAGAGACGATTCTTTAGCATTTGTTGAAGAGCTGGTTTGATGTTGCTGAATTCTCTCAGCTTTTGCTTGTCTGTGAAGCTTTTGATTTTTCCTTCATATTTCAATGAGATCCTTGCTGGGTAGAGTAGTCTTGGTTGTAGGTCTTTCTCTTTCATCACTTTAAGTATGCCCTGACACTCCCTTCTGGCCTGAAGAGTTTCTATTGAAAGATCAGTTCAGTTTAGTTCAGTGGCTCAGTTGTGGCCAACTCTTTGTGACCCCATGTATCGCAGCACGCCAGGCCTCCCTGTTCATCACCAACTCCCGGAGTCCACCCAAACCCATATCTGTTGAGTTGGTGATGCCATCCAGCCATCTCATTCTCTATTGTCCCCTTCTCCTCCTTTTCCAATGAGTCAACTTTTCTCATGAGGTGGCCAAAGTACTGGAGTTTCCGCTTCAACATCAGTCCTTCCAATGAACACCCAGGACTGATCTCCTTTAGGATGGACAGGTTGGATCTTCTTGCAGTCCAGGGGACTCTCAAGAGTCTCCTCCAACATCATAGTTCAAAAGCATAAATTCTTCAGAGTTCAGCTTTTTTTATAGTCCAACTCTCACATCCATACATGACTACTGGAAAAACCATAGCTTTGACTAGATGGACCTTTGTTGGCAAAGTAATGTCTCTGCTTTACAATATGCAGTCTAGTGGTCATAACTTTTCTTGCAAGGAGCAAGCATCTTTCAATTTCATGGCTGCAGTCACCAGCTGCAGTGATTTTGGAGCCCAAGAAAATAAAGTCTGTCACTATTTCCACTGTTATCCCATCTATTTGCCATGAAGTGATGGGACCAGAGGCCATGATCTTAGTTTTCTTAATGTTGAGCTTTAAGCCAACTTTTTCACTCTCCTCTTTCACTTTCAATAAGAGGCTCTTTAGTTCTTCACTTTCTGCCATAAGGGTGGTGTCATCTGCATATCTGAGTTTATTGATATTTCTTAACACAAAACTTCTTAAAAAGGAAATTTATAAAGCCTCTATAGAGAACAGTATGAAGATTCTTTAGAAAACTAGGACTAAAACTAATATATGGCGCAGCAACCCCACTATTGGACATAGGCTCTGAGAAAACCATAATTCAAAAAACATGTACCCTGTGTTCATTGCAGCACTATTTCCAATTGCAAACTTGATATCCATCAACAAATTAATAGATAAAGAAGTTACATATATTTACAGTGGGATATTAGTCAGCCATAAAAAGGAACAAGTCTGAGTCAGCTGAACCTAAGTGGACAAATCTAGAGCCTGTTATACAAGGTGAAGTAAGTCAGAGAAACAAACAGCCTATATTAACGCATATATATGGAATCTAGAAAAACAGTACTGATGAACCTCTTTTCACGGCAGGAATAGAAATGCAGACTTATGGAATATACTTGTGAACACAGCAGGAGAAACAATTTGTGGGACAAACTGAGAAAGTAGGATTAAAATATATGCATTGCCCTGTGTAGAATACACGACTGATGGGAAATTGCTGTATAGGATACAGGGCTCAGCGCTGTGCTCTGTGACCATCTAGAGAGGTGGGAGGCAGTGCGGTGGAAGTGAGGCACAAGGAGGAGGGATTATATCTGTACTTAAAGCTGATCCACATTGGTGTATGGTCGAAACCAACAGAATATCATGCAGCAGTTAGCCTCCAATTAAAAATAAATTTTACAAAAAAGAGCTCAAAAAGGTAGAAAAACTAGTAAGAATTATGAGTAACTAGTCACAATAACTATATAATGTTAAATGTACCTCAAAATGTGATTGAAATAGTATTGTTTAGAATAAGGGGCCACCCCAAACTCCTCTGTCTTCCACTCTCTCCCAGAGTTTGTTGAAAACCATCCATTGATTTGGTGATGCTAACCAACCATTTCATCCTTTACCACCCCCTTTTCCTTTTGCTTTCCAGCTTTCCCAGCTTAAGGGCCTGTTCTAATGAGTCAATTCTTTGCATTAGGTAGCCAAAATATTGTAGCCTCAGCTTCAGAAACAGTCTTTCCAATGACTACTCAGCTTGATTCCTTTAGAACTGAGGGTTTGATCTTCTTGCAGTCCAAGAGACTCTCAAGAGTTTTCTCTAGCACCACAATTCAAAAGCATCAATCCTTCAGTGCTCAGCCTTCTTTTCAGAACAATCCTCACATCTGTATATGACTACTGAAAAAATCATAGCTTTGATTATACAGATCTTTGTGGGCACAGTGATATCTCTCTCTGGTATTTAATAATGTTGTCTAGCTTTGTCATTGCTTTCCTTTCTTTTTTTTTTTTATTATTGTTTTTGCCATACATTGTCATGATATCACCATGAGTTTACATATGCTTCCCCTCCGGGTCCCCCCTCCCTCTTCCCTCCCCTCCGGGAAATCTCGCTGCACCAGTCCTGAGGATCAATCCTGGGCTGGCGATTGATTAGACACATGACAATTAACATGCTTCAATGCCATTCTCCCATATCATCCCACCCTTACCCTCATCCACAAAGTCCACAAGTCTGTTCTATACATCTGCGTTCCTTTTGTTGTCTCCCATGTTGGGTTCTCATTACTGTCTTTCTAAATTCCATATATATGTGTTAATATACTGTATTGTTGTTTTTGCTTCTGGCTTACTTCACTCTGGATAATGGGCTCCAGTTTCGTCCATCTGAGTAGAATTGCTTCAAATGAATTTTTTTTTAATGCTGAGTAATATTCCATTGTGTATATGTACCACAGCTTTCTTATCCATTCGTCAGTTGATGGGCATCTAGGTTGCTTCCATGTCCTGGCTATTGTAAACAATGCAGCGATGAACATTGGGGTACACGTGGCTCTTTCAATTCTGGTTTCCTCGGTGTATATGCCCAGCAGTGGGATTGCCGGGTCATATGGCAGGTCTATTTGCAGCTTTTTAAGGAACCTCCACACTGTTTTCCATAGTGGCTGTACTAGTTTGCATTCCCACCAACAGTGTAAGAGGGTTCCATTTTCTCCACATCCTCTCCAGCATTTATTGCTTGTAGACTTTTGGATGGCAGCCATTCTGACTGGTGTAAAGTGGTACCTCATTGTAGTTTTGATTTGCATTTCTCTGATAATGAGTGATGTTGAGCATCTTTTCATGTGTTTGTTAGCCATTTTTATATCTTCTTTGGAGAAATGTCTGTTAAGTTCTTTGGCCCCCTTTTTAATTGGGTTGTTTATTTTTCTAGAATGGAGCTGCAGGAGTTGTTTGTATATTTTTGAGATTAATTGTTTGTCTGTTGCTTCATTGGCTATTATTTTCTCCCATTCTGAAGGCTGTCTTTTCACCTTGCTTATAGTTTCCTTTGGGTGTCCACTCTCACCACTACTATTCAACATAGTTTTGGAAGTTTTGGCCACAGCAATCAGAGCAGATAAAGAAATCAAAGGAATACAGATTGGAAAAGAAGAAGTAAAACTCTCTCTGTTTGCAGATGACATGATCCTCTATATTGAAAACCCTAAAGACTCTACGAGAAAATTACTAGAGCTAATCAGTGAATATAGCAAAGTTTCAGGATACAAAATCAACACACAGAAATCCCTGGCATTCCTATACACTAACAGTGAGAAATCAGAAAGAGAAATTAAGGAAACAATTCCATTCACCATTGAAACAAAAAGAATAAAATACTTAGGAGTATTTCTACCTAAAGAATCAAAAGACTTGTATATAGAAAACTATAGAACACTGATGAAAGAAATCAAGGAGGACACAAACAGATGGAGAAATGTGCCGTGTTCGTGGATTGGAAGAATCAATATAGTGAAAATGAGTATACTACCTAAAGCAATCTATAGATTCAATGCAATTCCTATCAAGCTACCAGAGGTCTTCTTCAAAGAATTAGAACAAATAATTTCTCAATTTGTATGGAAATACAAAAAACCTCGTATAGCCAAAGCAATCTTGAGAAAGAAGAATGGAACTGGAGGAATCAACCTACCTGACTTTAGGCTATACTACAAATCCACAGTCATTAAGACAGTATGGTACTGGCACAAAGACAGAAACATAGATCAATGGAACAGAATAGAAAGCCCAGAGATAAATCCACGCATCTATGGACACCTTATCTTTGACAAAGGAGCCAAGAATATACAATGGAGAAAAGACAACCTCTTTAACAAGTGGTGCTGGGAAAACTGGACAGCCACTTGTAAAAGAATGAAACTAGATCACTTTCTAACACCATACACAAAGATAAACTCAAAATGGATTAAAGATCTAAGCATAAGACCAGAAACTATAAAACTCCTAGAGGATAACATAGGCAAAACACTCTCTACCATAACCCAAAGCGGGATACTCCATGACCCACCTCCCAGAATATTGGAAATAAAAACACGAATAAACAAATGGGACCTAATTAAAATTAAAAGCTTTTGCACAACAAAGGAAACTATAAGCAAGGTGAAAAGACAGCCTTCAGAATGGGAGAAAATAATAGCCAATGAAGCAACAGACAAACAATTAATCTCAAAAATTTACAAACAACTCCTGCAGCTCCATTCTAGAAAAATAAACAACCCAATTAAAAAGTGGGCCAAAGAACTTAACAGACATTTCTCCAAGGAAGATATAAAAATGGCTAACAAACACATGAAAAGATGCTCAACATCACTCATTATCAGAGAAATGCAAATCAAAACCACAATGAGGTACCACTTTACACCAGTCAGAATGGCTGCCATCCAAAAGTCTACAAGCAATAAATGCTGGAGAGGATGTGGAGAAAAGGGAACCCTCTTACACTGTTGGTGGGAATGCAAACTAGTACAGCCACTATGGAAAACAGTGTGGAGGTTCCTTAAAAAGCTGCAAATAGACCTGCCATATGACCCGGCAATCCCACTGCTGGGCATATACACCGAGGAAACCAGAATTGAAAGAGCCACGTGCACCCCAATGTTCATCGCTGCATTGTTTACAATAGCCAGGACATGGAAGCAACCTAGATGCCCATCAACTGACGAATGGATAAGAAAGCTGTGGTATATATACACAATGGAATATTACTCAGCATTAAAAAAAAATTCATTTGAAGCAATTCTACTCAGATGGACGAAACTGGAGCCCATTATCCAGAGTGAAGTAAGCCAGAAGCAAAAACAACAATACAGTATATTAACACATATATATGG
>ML661694.1:0-16378 GCA_007570785.1 Antilocapra americana | reverse complement strand
GCATATTAAAAAGCAGAGACATTACTTTGCCAACAAAGATCGGTCTACTCAAGGCTACGGTTTTTCCAGTAGTCATGTATGGATGTGAGAGTTGGACCCAAAGAAATCTGAGCACCGAAGAATTGATGATTTTGAACTATGGTGTTGGATAAGACTCTTGAGAGTCCCTTGGACTGCAAGGAGATCCAAACAGTCCATCCTAAAGGAATTCACTCTTGAGTGTTCATTGGAAGGACTCATGTTGAAGCTGAAACTCCAATACTTTGGCCACCTGATCCGAAGAAGTGACTCATTTGAAAAGACCCTGGTGCTGGGGAAGTTTGAAGGCAGGAGGAGAAGGTGTTGACAGAGGATGAGATGGTTGATGGCATCATCAATTCAGTGGACAAAAGTTTGGTTTAACTCTAGGATTTCTGATGGACAGGGAGGTCTGTCGTGCTGTAGTGCAGGGGATCTCAAAGAGTGGGACATGACTGAGTGACTGAACTGAACTGAACTGATTGCAGCATTATTTACAATAATGAAAAGTTTAAATCATCCCAAGTGACCATCAAGAATGAACAAACAAAATGTTTTATACACACACACAGTGTGAAAAAAAGAAAAATATTCTGACACATTACGATATGGATGAGTTTTAAATATATTATATCAAATGATATAGCACTTTCACTTATAT
The DNA here is from genome assembly GCA_007570785.1 of Antilocapra americana. Taxonomy (NCBI): domain Eukaryota; kingdom Metazoa; phylum Chordata; class Mammalia; order Artiodactyla; family Antilocapridae; genus Antilocapra; species Antilocapra americana. The sequence goes on along the minus strand of ML661694.1, from coordinate 15,699 downwards.
GAAGTACTTAGTCAAATATTGATACATAAAAGGCAGGAAACAGAAATGTTGTTGCCATGGACTGAGGGAAGAGGGGATGGGACCTATAATTTAATGAGTATATAATTTTAGCTTTGCAAGATAAAAAGAGTTTTGGAGATGGATGATAGTGATAATTTCACAACAGCATGAATGCATTTAATGTCACTGAACGGGACACAAAATTTTTAAGATGTTAGATTTGATGTTATGAGTATTTTACCACAATTTTTAAAAGATAACTAACATAATTAATTAATTAATTTAAAAAGCAGGGGAACCATACAGCCGATATTATTTCCAAATAAACTGAATTAAATAGTTTGGGATAGAATAAGTTAAATACATATATTAAATGTACATAATCAAGTTGAGCATTAACCCAAAGGAACCATCTATTTCCAGAGTTAAAAACTGTGTGATTTCTAACTTCTAAGTAATTCTGATATTCATATTATTCTTTAGCAGAGATTCTAAAGACAAGAGCTTACAATAAACAACTAGACTAATTATAATGATGAAAGGTACATATTAGGTAGCATTTTTTACAATGGAGGGAAGTTATTGAAATTACCAGATCCAGATACTACCTGAAACTGAGGCTTATTCTCTTCAGAAACTCTCAAATCGTATCTGATATGTAATGTTTCACCCAAATGCTGACTTAATGCATAAATAATTACAGTATTTATGTATTCTAAAAAAGAACTACACATCTGTGAAGAAAACCTGCCTATCAATGGCACCAGAATGATAATTGTGTAATGTAAAAAACGGGAATCTATAAATTTGTTTAAAATATTACACAGCAGACTCATTATAAAAAACTTTATCTTAAAAAGCATTAAGGGGAATATCAAAGCTGGCTAATTTATTGCTCTTTTTTTCCTTTGGCTAATTTATTTCTAAACCAAAACTTTCAATAGAGTGAGAAATCTCTGTAGTGTAAAGGACACAAGCATGGACCGTGAATCATTAAACTTCTATAGATAATTAACACCCACTTTCAAGTCCCAATCTTGCAAATATTGAATGATATCAATTAGTTTTCCTAAAAAAATCATTTAAAATAATTATAGAATAATATATATTAGCTTGACCTAAAAGAATTGGCATTCTGTACTAAAAATAAGATTTAAAATGATATACCACTATAGATAATATATAATAAGATTTTTTCTGCTGCTACAGTAGCAATTAATATTGGACCAGACTATAAAGAAACAGGAGATGATTTTTGGTTTTAGTAAAAAGAAAAAAAATCAGATAACAGATAAGCCTGGGGACAAATCGAATCCTTAACATTTAAGTTAGTCTTTCCAAACTCAGATTTTATGTAGGCTCATTTTTATTTACATTGATATGAGGATAATATGATTAATATGGATTCTATATCACGGTTCCTGGAATATAACAAATGCTAAATACATTTTAATTACTATATGGTGTTTGTTGTTATAATTATCATTCCAATGAAAATTTGGCAAAAGTTAAATTGACTGCAGAACTTATAGAGAAGAGTTTGATTAATTTTAATTACAGCTGACCTTTGAACAACATGGTTTTGAACTGTGTTTGGGTCTACTTATATGCATATATTTTTCAATAATTATGTACACAATACAGTACACACTGTGATTGGTTGAATCCACTAATGTGGAACTGCAGATACGAAGTACAAACTGCAAACTTATTTGAAGATTTTCAATTTCCTGGAAGGTAGATTTTCCTAATTCCTTCTTTGTTCAAGGGTCAGCTGTATTTTTCATGCCGTCCTAGATTCTACTTTGTTTGAAGTTTGAATCTTATACTCAGAATTTGGTCAAGGTAGAGTCTAATAATTGCACAATTCCTTTCTTATCTCAACTGTTCTGCTTTCACAGTAGCTCTGTGAATTTTATTTATTAAATGATAATTCATTTATTACCTAATTTGTGCCTGGAACTGTCCTAAATTTGAACATACAGAAATGTACAGCAAGAGCCCTCAAGTATCTTAATGTGTTACAGAATAGAGGCAAAAATAATTAATCAGTTCAAGAGAACTTATAAGTGTACTGGAAATGGTTGTGATTGTTTAGTTGCTAAGTCGTGTCTGGCTATTTGTGACCCCATAGATTGCAGCATGCCAGGCTCCTCTGTTCTCCACCATCTCCTGGAGTTTGTTCAAATTCATGTACATTGAACTATTGATCCTATCTAATTAGCTCATCTTCTGCCACTCCCTTCTCTTTTTGCCTTTAATCGTTCCCAGCGTCAGAGTCTTTTCCAATGAGTCTGCTCTTCACAACAGGTGGCAAAGGATTGAAGCTTCAGTTTCAGCATCAGTCCTTCCAATGAATATTCAGGCTTGATTTCCATTAGGATGGACTGGTTTGATCTCCTTGCAGTCCCAGGGACTCTCAAGACTCCTCTGCAGCACCACAATTTAAAAGCATCAGTTCTTCAGTACTCAGCCTTCTTTATGGTCCAACTCTCACATCCATACATAATTACTGGAAAAATCATAATTTTGACTATATGGAATTTGCCAGCAGAATGATGTCTCTGATTTTTAATATACTGTCTTGGTTTGTCATAACTTTTCTTTCAAAGAATAAGTGTTTTTTTTTTTTTTTTAATTTCATGGCTCCAGTCACTGTCCACAGTGATGTTGGAACCCAAGAAAATAAAACCTGCCATTACTTCCACTTTTCCCCTCTATTTGCCATGCAGTGACGGGATCCGATGCTATGATCTTAGTTTTTTGAATGTTGAGTTTCAAGCCAGCTTTTTCACTCTCCTCTTTCACCCTCATCATGACGCTCTTTAGTTCCTCTTAATTTTTTGCTATTAGAATGGTATGATCTCCATATCTGAGGTTGTTGATATTTCTCCTGGAATCTTGATTCCAGCTTGTGATCTATCTAGCCTGGCATTTTGTATGATGTATTCTGCAAATAAGTTAAACGCTTGTCTCGTATTCTTCTAATTTTGAACCATGCTGTTGTTCCATGTCTTATTCTAACTGTTGCCTCTGGAAACACATATAATTTTCTCAGGAGTCAGGTAAGGTAGTCTGGCCTTCCCATTTCTTTAGCAATTTTCCACAGTTTGTTGTAATCCACATAATCAAAAGCTTTAGCCTCAACAATGAACCAGAAGTAGGTGTTTTCTGGAACTTCCTTGTTTACTCCATGACCCAACAAATTTTAGTAATTTGATCTTTTGTTTCTTTGCCTCTTGGATACCCAGCTTGTATGTCTAGATGTTCTCCGTTCACAAACTGCTGAAGACTAACTTGAAGAATTTTGAGCAAAACATAGATAGTATGTGAAATGAGTACTGGATATTAGATGATCACCAAGAAAGACTGTAAAGGCAGAATTATTTCCTTAGTAATGTGAGGGAATGTAAATGAGAAAATATTTCTAAAAAGAAGTCATGCTCTAGTTGAATTATGAAGATCTAGTTAAGAGTTAAGGACAGAGAAGAAATAAGTCATATTTTCAAATAATGTGGAAAAGGAAATCATGACTCCTTAGAATAAGCAAAATTATTGCTATATTTGTAAAAACAAGTAACAATAAGAGTTGAGACAGGAAAAACAGACAATAGTAAGAATAGAGAGAGGAATTCATCACAAGTGTGCAGACTAATCTTATCCTCATCGTGATGGGAAGGCCCTGAAGCATTTTAACCAGGCATGTAACATAACAAGGTTTGTAATTCAAGGGAAAAAAAAATTTCTATGGTACTTTGGGAGATGAGAGTATGAAAATAAAATCAGGAAAAATAGGATATCACTGCAGTAATCCAGCTGAGATATTACAGAGGTCTAATAGGCAGCTAGATGTAGAAATGTTAATTATCTGAACTGAAGATATCAGTTTAAAATAGTCATAATATCATAAATTAAATCATAGGTGGGGGTGAGATTCCCACAAAAAGACATATAGAATAATTAAGATGGCGTAATACTAAAACTGAACAAAAATACGGAAGAAACATACATAAAAATAAACATCAGAAAAAAAAAATGAAGAAAGATAACATAGAGGCCAACATTTCTCAAGAATAGAGATTGGGAAATTCTAAGTGATAACAAACAGAATCCATCGGAATATTTAAACACATAGTACATAATTTGCAGACATAATTCACCATAAAGAGAATAAAGGAGAATATAATTGTCTCAAAAATCATAAAATACCTGATTAAGTTAAAAATTCATTCGTGAGTTATATAAATAAAAATCTGTAGAGACTTCCCTGGTTGTCCAGTGGTTAAGACTCTGTACTGCCAATATAAGGGGTACGGATTTTATTCCTGTTTGAGGAACTAAGATCCCACATTCTGTGTGGCAGAGTCTAAAGTTTAAAACACAATAAAACAAACAAAAACTATAAGCAAAATTGAAGTGAAAGGAACTACAAGGGAGTCCTATTATTTATGAATGCATTATTGAAGTACCCACAGCTATAGGGAAATAGACATAAACACATTTTTATACATAGATAGATAGGTAGGTAGACAGAAATAAAGATAGAGATATACAATACACATATACAATGTGTATGTATACACATACTAACAAAATATCAGTTATTAACTTGGCCACTTATAAAATTATTTTTCATTCAGTTCTCTTTGTTTAGCAGTAATATCTATCCCATGTGATCACATGAGTATCTTTGCAAGTAAGTGGATACAATGGAGTTAAAGTGTTTGTCTCTTCAGAAGTATATAATTTGATGAAGATTATAAAAGTGTTGTTAAAGTATCATTTTGATCATACAAAATATATTAAAATTAGAACCAGTTATACTATGTAGCAATTAAAATATTATTTTAAAAATAAGGCAATGAACAGTAGGCATTTTTATAAAAAGTAATTTGAATAATAAAGGATTAAGAAAAGTAGCTGATAATATTGATTCATCTTGCTGTATTTTTTTCAAAAATAGCTTTGTGCATAATCATGTTTTAATGTTAAGAGTGAAAAGACTTCCAGTTCAAGATGGTGGAGTAGAAAAACGTGCACTCATCTCTTCATGTGAGAGCACCAAAATTGCAACTGGTTGTTGCAATTTTGTTGACAGGAGGACACGGGAACCTATCAAAAAAAAAAAAAAAAAACAAATAACCCACATCAAAGAAAAAAGAAGTTGAAATAAGATAGGAGGAAGAACCCAAATATAATAAAATCAAATCTTATACCCTCTTTGTGGGCGACCCACAATCTGGAGAATAATACCAAAGAAGTTCTTCTGCTATTGTGAAGGTTCAGCCTCATTTCAGGCTTCCCAGCCTGGGGATCTTGCAGAGAGACTGGGAATCCCAAGGGACTCTGACTTTGAAGGACTGAGCGAAACAGAGACTCCACTCTTGGAAGGCACAAACAAAATCTTGTGCATGCCAAGACCTAGGGGAAAGGAGCAGTGACCCCACAGGAGGCTGAACCAGAATTACCTGCTAGTGTTGAAGGGTCTCCTGTGAAGGTGTGGATCAGCAGTGGCTTCTATGGGGTCAGGGTCACTGAAAACAGCAGTCCTATAAGGTGCCCCTTGGTGTAAGCCCTCTTGGAGATCACCATCTAGCACTTCCACAGACCTTATAGATCACAGGGCTGAGGCCCCTAAGGTCAAACAACTAATAAGGAGGGAATGCAGCCTATAAGTGAATAACTGGATTAAAGTTTTACTGAGCATGGCCTTGCCCACAAGAGCAAGACTTAGGTTTTCCTAGGACCAGTCCCTTACATCAGGAAGCTTATTCAAATTTCTTAGCCTCATCCACCAGAGTGCAGACAGAAGAAGCAAAGAAGAACCATAATCTTGTAGCAGTTGGAACTAAAATCACATTACAGAGTGTTAGTCAGAATGAAAAAGCAGAGGATCTTGTCCCAGATTAAGGGATAAGATAAAACCCGAGAAAAACAACCAAATGAAGTGGAAATAGGCAACATTCCAGAAAAGGAATTCAGAATAATGATAGCTAAGATGATGTAGGATCTCGGAAAAACAATGGAGGCAAAAACTGAGAAGACGCAAGAAATGTTTACCAAAGACCTAAAAGAATTAAACAACAAACAAATAGAGATGAACAGTACACAAGAAGGAATCAATAGCAGAATAACTGAGGCATAAGTACAGATAAGTGACCCGGAGGACAGAATGGTGGAAATCACTGCCGCAAAACAAAATATAGAGGGGGAAAAAAAAAGACAACCTTAAGAGACGGTTGGGACTTTAAATACACCAACATTTGCATTATAGGAGTCACAGGAGAAGAGAGAAAGGATCTGGGAAAATATTTAAAGAAATAATAGTTGTAAATTTTTCTAACTTGGGAAAGGAAATAGTCAACCAAATTCAGGAAGTGCAGAGAGCCCCAAGCAGGATAAACCCTAGGAAGAAACACCAAGACATATAGTGATCAAAATGATGAATATTACAGACAAAGATAAAATATTAAAAGCAAAAAGGGAACATTACAAATAATACATAAGGGAACTCTCATAAGGTTATCAACTGCCTTCTCAACAGAAACTCTACAAGCTAGAAAGGAATGACAAGATATACTTAAAATGATGAAAGGGAAGAATGTACAACCAAGAATACTCTACCCAGCAAGACTCTCATTCCAATTTAATGAAGAAATCAAAAGCTTTCCATACAAGCATATATCAAAAGAATTCAGCACCATCAAACCAGCTTTAAACAAACATTAAAGGAACTTCTCTGGGCAGAAAACATAAGAGAAGGAAAAGACATACATAAAATAAATGCAAAACAGGAAAATGGTAATAAGGTCACACAGATCAATAATCACCTTAAATATAAATTGATTAAATGTATCAACTAAAAGATGTAGACTGACTGGACAGATGAGAACATGTGAGTGTAAACACTCCCACTTACCACATCACTCTGCCTAATCTCTCCTCCAGTTGTAATTATTTTTTGTTGTTAGGTTAATTGTGTTTTCATACAGTGTGATTCAGTTGCTCAGTCATGTCTTACTCTGCAACCCCATGGACTGCAGCACTCCAGGCTTCCCTGTCCATCACCAACTTCTGGAGCTTACTCAAACACATTTCTATAGAGTTGATTATGTCATCCAACCATCTGTCGTCCCCTTCTCCTTCCTTCAATCTTTCACAGCATCAGGGTATTTTCTAAGGAGTCAGTTCTTCGTGTCAGGTGGCCAAACTATTGGAGCTTCAGCTTCAGCATCAGCCCTTCCAATGAATATTCAGGACTGACTTCCTTTAGGACTCACAGCTTATATCTCCTTGCAGTTCAAGGAACTATCAAGAGTCTTCTCCAATAATGCTGTTCAAAAGCATCAATTGTTCAGCACTCAGCTTTCTTCATGGTCCAACCCTCACATTCATACATGAATACTGGAAAAAAAAACATTCCTTTGACTATGGGGACCTTTGTCGGTAAAGTAATGTCTCTGCCTTTTAATATGTTGTCTAGGTTTGTTATAACTTTTGTTCCAAGGAGCAAATGTCTTTTAATCTCGTGGCTTCAGTCACCATCTGCAGTGATTTTGGTGTCCAAGAAAAAATCTCTGTCTGTTTCCATTTTTTCACCATCTATTTGCCATGAAATGATGGGACTGGATTCCATGATCTTAACTTTTTAAATGTTGATTTTTGTCATTAATATTTTTACTTTGTTAATTTTTATTTTGTTATGTTTATTTATGTATTTTTTCCTTTACATTATTGTGTTGGTTTAACCATACATTGTCATGAATCCACCATGGATATGCATGTGTTCCCCTTCCAGAAACCCCCTCCCACCTCCCTTCTGATTCCATCCCTCTGGGAAATCGCAGTGCACCAGCCCTGAGCACCCTGTATCAAGCATCAAACCTGGGCTGACGACTGATTTCACATATGATAATTTACATGTTTGAATGCCGTTCTCCCATATCATCCCACCCTTGCCCTCTCCCATTGAGTCTAAAAGACTGTTCTATAGATCTGCGTCTCTTTTGCTATCTTGCATACAGAGTTCTCGTTACCATCTTTCTAAATTCCATATATATGCATTAGTATACTGTATTGGTGTTTTTCCTTCTGGCTTACTTAACTATGTATAATAGGCCCCAGTTTTGTCCACCTCAGTAGAACTGATTCAAATGTATTCTATTTTATGGCTGAGTAATATTCCATTGTGTATATGTACCACAGCTTTCTTATCCATTCGTCTGTTGATGGACATCTAGGTTGCTTCCATTTCCTGGCTATTGTAAACAGTGCGATGATGACCATTGGGGTACAGGTGTCTCTTTCAATTCTGGTTTCCTCGGTGTGTATGCCCAGCAGTGAGATTGCTGGGTCATATGGCAGTTCTATTTCCAGATTTTTAAGGAATCTCCACACTGTTGTCCATAGTGGCTGTACTAGTTTGCATTGAATTTTTAAACCACCTTTTTCAACTTCTCTTTCACTTTCATCAAGAGGGTCTTTAGCGCCTCTTCACTTTCTGCCATATTAATAATGTCATCTGTATTTCTGAGGTTATTGATATTTCTCCTGGAAATCTCGATTCCAGCTTGTGTTTCATCCAGCTCTGTATTTTGTATAATGTATTCTGCTTATAAGTTAAATAAGCAGGGTGACAATATATAGCCTTGATGTAACTCTTTCCCAGTTTCGAACCAGTTTGTTGTTTCATGTCCAGTTCTAACTGTTGCTTCTTATCCTGCATATAGGTTTCTCAGGGCTCAAATAAGGGGTTTGGTATTCACATCTCTTTAAGAATTTCCCACAGTTTGTTGTGATCCAGATAATCAAATTCTTTAGCGTAGTTAATGAAGCAAACATAGGTGTTTTTTCTGGAATTCTGTTGCTTTTTCTATGATCCAACAGATGTTGGCAATTTGATCTCTGGTTCCTCTGCCTTTTCTAAATCCAGCTTGAACGTCTGGAAGTTCTCAGTTCATGTGCTGTTGAAACCTAACTTGGAGAATTTTGAGCATTATTTTGCTAGCACATGAGATGAGTGTCATTGTGCGGTAGTTTGGACATTCTTTGGCATTGCCTTTCTTTAGGATTGTAATGAAAACTAAACTTTTCCAGTCCTGTGGCCACTGCTGAGTTTTCCAAATTTGCTGGCATATTGAATTCAGCACTTTCATAGAACCATCTTTTAGAATTTAAAAAAGCTCAGCTGAAATTCCATTACCTCCACTAGCTTTGTTCCTAGTGATGCTTTGTAAAGCCCACTTGACTTTGCAATCTAGGTTGTCTGGCTCTAGAGGAATGATCACATCACTGTGGTTATTTGGGTCATGAACATCTTTTTTGTATAGTTCTGTGTATTCTTGCCACTTCTTCTTAATATCTTCTATTTCTGTTAGGTCCATAGATTTCTGATGTTTATTACACCCATCTTTTCATAAAATGTTCCCTTGGTATCTTTAATTTTCTTGAAGAGATCTCTAGTCTTTCCCATTCTATTATTTTCCTCTGTTTCTTTGCATTGATCACTGAGGAAGGCATTCTTATCTCTCCTTGCTATTCTTTAAAACTCTGCATTCAAATGGATATATCTTTCCTTTGCTCCTTTGCCTTTCACTTCTCTTCTTTTCTCAGCTATTTGTAATACCTCCTCTGACAACTATTTTTCCGTTTTGCATTTCTCTTTCATGGGGATGATTTTGATCACCACCTCCTATACAATGTTGTGACTCTCTCTCCATAGTTCTTATTTTCATAATGGTTTGCAGTTGAACTTCTGTTTTTTCCTTGACTGGCCTTTGATTGTGAAAACTGATAAGCATCTTTTACTGTTTTGATTATGTAACAATTACTCACTTAATACTATTCTATAATGATTAGTCAACAGCAAAATAATAGAAGTCGATATCACCAAAACTATGATAGTAAGCAGTTTTTACAATCCAGATGCATATCAGAAAAATCCTAGATTTTTGGAGAAAGAAAACTAAACAATATAAAACAGATACTGCACGTTTTTCTCCAAAGCTCCAAATACGTTTCTAACAAGCAGCCATGTTTAAAAACAACTGGACTGTATAATGATCTTTCAATTTTATCTAGTTTGTTTCACTTTTTCTATTTCATATTCAGTGATCTCATTTTATTTAATTTATTCTTTCCAATTTCTGCATCTCTTCTCTTTTTTTCCTCAAGTCTTTATCAAGGGTAGTAGAAAAGCTTTCATATACATATACTAGTATGTATAATATATACATTTTAGAAAATTTATGAATTTTCACCTGGCTAAAGAAATTTATGACATTTTGATTCCACTTTTTTGACTTAGTATGAATAGAATGTTTGATTTCTAATTTATATTTATTGAAACATTGACATACTTCCAAGTGTTTTGCTAGAAGTCTAGAAAATGTACTATCATAGTGATTTAAAAAAAAAATTGAAGCTTGAAACTTATAATCTGATTCTGAGAATATAAAGAAATACTACATTGCATAAATAAATGAACAAGAAATTAGCAAGTGATACAATATTATCAAACACAGAATTTGTTCATATTTCATAAAACTTTATGCTACTGTCCATTATTTGTTTTCATATCTTATTCAAGACTTCACATTGTATTTAATTTCCTTGAGCAGCTTCAGCTGTTATGAAACAAATTCTGGTAAATTATCTTTTAACTTTTATTCTATTACACATATTTTCTAATTTTCCTTATGCCTTCTTAGGTACACCCATAATTTAAAAATGAACATTTAATTTCCAAATATATGGGGTTGTGTTTAAAGTATTTTAATATTAATTTCTCATTTTGATACTGGTTTCTTATTTAGATGCTCTCTTCTCTGTAGTCACTCTCTGTGTTTTCTTCAGCCTAACTTTATTGAGGCTTTTAATTACTAAGTTGAAGATCCCTCTTGGTAAATGTCACATTGCACTTGGAAATATGTGGGTTATTTTCAAATATCTTTGATTTCTAACATAATATCACAGTGATAAGAGAACAGACTCTGATTTCAATACCTTTAGATCATGAAATTCTTGCACTTCATTTTATGTCCCTGGATAAATTCCAGTCTCTCCTAGTTTACAGTCTATGGGAAAGAATAGAAGTTTTATCCTACACTTGTGTGAAAATTGTATAAATCTTAATTATGTTGAATTGGTTCACAGTGCTTTTCAGGTCCACTGTATCCTTCTACTTCTCTGTATATTCATTCTATTAATTTTTGAGAGTTTGATATTGAAACTCCATCTAAAAATCTTAATTTATCCACTTAAAAATAACTGTATGTAACCTTGGTCTGTATTTTCCAAATTTCCTGTAAATGTGTTATCATACTGTCATAATTTTAGAAAATAAAAATTTGAGGATATATATATGTGTGTGTAAAGAGTAAAGGGAAATATTTCTATCTACATATATAATTTTGTCAGAAAAATAGTATTACATATTGTTATAAGGATTATTTTATAGTTATGATTATATAATGACTATTGAAAAATTAATGAAAAAATAAATATTTATGATTTGTGTTAATTGCAATTTTTCAAGAGTTCTATTAAAAATGTTTTTCACTCTTTACTAAAAAAAGTTAATCATATTTATTAATTTTTATCATATAATCAAAGACTTTGTAAGCCTTAACTTCATAAATTATATAAAACAGGAAATTAAAACAAGTATTATATTTAATTATAAAACATTCAGATATTAGCATTTAGAATAAGAACATAACAAACATGAAGGATACCTGCTTCAATTTCTACAATTGGGCTTATATTAAAAATCCTATTGAATGAATGAAGATGAGAGGTAAACATATTGGAAAAGGGAGAAAAATTGTCATTAGTTGCACACAATTTATCTGTTCACTGATATCAGAGGAGCATAAAATGAAAAAGAATATTTGAAAGAGTGACACAATTAGCTATGTAGCTGAATATAAAATCAGCATATCCATATAAAATATTAAAAATTCATATTTTATATACACCAGCAAAAATAATTAGGAAATACAACTTTTACCTATATACTCTGCCTTTTACATTGTTACTGGGGGTAATCACAGCTAAACCCAATCCTTCACTTACACATTTGTTAACATTCTCTCTCTCTCAAGATTATTGCTCCAGTAGCAATTACCATAATACAACAGTTTTCCTCTCTTCTTCATCACTCATATTAACATATAAACATACAATATTTATGTAAACTTAGTTTAAAATTCTCTGTCTTTCCCCACTTTCCACTCCAGTGCTGCTTTACAGAAAATTACCATTTCATTTATTTGTTTGTTTAGATTCACTTGCTTCATTTCCTTTCTTGAAGCATAACTGATGCTGCTGCTGCTAAAGCTTCACCCAAATAGCTCTTGACAAGCTCACACCTACCCTTCACAAAGCTAAGTAAAATGGTCAATCCTCACTCCTCATCTTATTCTACTTTTCCATATGACTTTAAAACACTGTACTCTCTTATTTCTCTTTTTACCCCATTGCAATCCGCTTTTCGAATTTTTTTTTTTTTTTTGTCGTTATTATTTCTTCCTTATCTACTGAACTTCTGAGTTTTGGAGGGTTTCCATGATCAGTCTTCAGGTCTTTGCTCTTTTCTATCTCTACTCACTCCTTGATGGATTATCCCCATCTATGCTTTAAAATATAACCCACATATTGGTGACTTTTAAATGTCCATCTCTAGGGCCTTCTTGATGTATTATCTTGGATGTTTGTGAGATAATAGAAAATATAGATATCAGTCTTCTGCTCTTGGTTCCTGACATGGCACTCCTAAAATCCTTGCAATTTCCTAAGTCATAAGAGCACAAGGAACATTTTTAGTCTAATATCTGATTCTTGTTGATTTTTTTCTTTTTGGAGTTCTACCATCTAGTGGGTTTTTTTGTTTGTTTGTTTGTTTGTTTACAACATTGTCCGATTATAATCTTTATTTTTTATTGGATTTAAGGTTTTTATTAAATTTGTATACATAAGAAGTATAATTTTTTCCTTTTTTTTAAATTGTTTTTGCCATACAATGACATGATATCACCATGGGTTTACATATGCTTCCCCTCCAGAACCCCCCTCCCTCCTCCCTCCCCCCCGGGAAATCTCGCCGCACCAGCCCCGAGCATCAATCCTGGGCCGGCGATTGATTAGACATATGATAACTAGTGGGTTTTTATTTGGGGTCTCCTGATGATTATAAATAGGTTTGCATCCTTTAATTATATTTTCAAGTCATTCAAGATAGATTTTATTATACAGGAATCAAGTTCATCAACACTTTCAGGTGCTAACACTACAAATATCTCAGCACAGCTGCCTGTGCATGTGGAGGGAAGATAAAGGACCTTGGAATAAGAGAGCAAGCAGAAGTTCAACTCATGAATGTGGTCATTGTTCTGACAGCTGTGAATTTCAACCAACTTTAATCACAGCCCCAGCCGAGTTGTCTGCTGTTCTTGGATTAGCAGGCAGACTCTATCTTCAGCTTCTCTTCAAGTTCTCTGTGCCCCAAACCTTTGTGACACAAATTTTGATCTATTATTGGGTGGATAATATTTTGTCTTTGGCCCTGGCTCCTGTCATAGAGTTCTTAAACCTTTTGGAATTCCCTGGATGATATTAGTGTCTTTTGTTCTAATGAAGTGAGTTGATGGGCTTCTGGATACAGGCTGGCCTCCAGAAAGACCAATCCATAATTTGAAGTTTGGGATATTCTGCCCCACCACCTCCCATTCTTCAGAGAAGAGGAGTTTCAAATTGAGTTAATGATTGACTATGCCTATGCAATGAACCCTCCACATATATCCCCAAAATAAGAGGTTCAGAGAGTTTCCAGGTTAGTGAACATATGGAAGCGGTTGGATAGTGCCATGCCTAGAGATGGCATGGAATCTTCATGCACCTTCCCACATGGCTTACCCCACACATCTCTTACATCTTGAGGTCTGTATGTGTTTTTTCATCATATCCTTTTATAATAAAATGGTAAATATTAAGTAAATTATTTTCCCGAGTTCTGTGTAATGCTCTAGCAAATTAATAGAACTCAAGTAGGGTGTTGTGAGATCTTTTGATAAATAGCCAATTAGTCAGAAGCACAGGTAAAAACCTGGACTTAAAATTTGCATTTGAAGTGAAAGGAGTAGTCTTGTGGGACTGAGCTCTTAACCAGTGGGATCTGACACTATCACCTGAAAGATAGTGTCACATTTTAGTTAAATTTTAAGACATTAGCTGTGTTGCAGAATTGCTTGGTGTGGGGCAAAATACAAGACACATCACCAATTATATAGAAGTGAGGAATAAAACATACACACAGAACAATGGTTATATTAGCAATATGCCTGCTGTTATTATCTAAGGGTGACCATATCATCCAGCATAGAATCTTCTTTTCTTCCTCCCCAAGTGTTTTGAAACCTAAAAAACAATCTGCCATTGCTTCCATTTCCTGCCACCCCCCCCACCACCACGTTTATTTGCCATGAAGTGATGGGACTGTATGAGATGATCTTAGCTTTTTTAATGTTGAATTTCAAGCCAGCTTTTTTCACTCTCTTCTTTCACCCACAGCAAGAGACACTTTAGTTCCTCTTCAAGTTTCTATCATTAATGTTGTGAGTGTGGTAGTAAGTGTAAAAGAAAAGGAGACACACAGGAGAAGAGTGAGGTTTTCTAAACATGACTAATATGCATCCCAAGTCAAATATCAGAAATGAAACCCCTGATCAATCTTCTGCAAAATATGATCAGAATGAGTAAATGGCAAATGAGTTACTCCAGTTCCTCAGACCAAACCACTTGGTTCACACTTGAATCTTACTTTTTTTTTTTTCTCCTCAGATAACTTGAAATTCAGTGCTCAGTTCATCAGAAATTCCTATCTGCTTTGCTTTCAGAACACATCTACAGTTCTGACCACTTTCTCTACCTCTTCTACTACTAGTCCAGACACCAGCATATCTTCTAGATTATCCCAACAGTTTCCTAACTGACTTGTGTATTTCTTTGCTTGGTCCCCACAAATATTTCTCTACATGGAACTCAAAGAAACCCTGCCAATATAGGTCAAATTCTGTCACTCTAAGACCTCAAATTTCTTCCCATTGTAATAATAAGAAAAGCAAAGTTCTTCTGAAATGGCTTGAAAGACTCTACATGTTCTCAGGGGTTCCTACCAGTCCCTCTCTGATCTTAACTCCTACTTCTCCTCTCTTGTTCTCTCTGATTCAGCTGCTCTTTCCCAAATACATCAAGTGCACACCCACCCACGCTGTACAGCATGTGTACTAATTGTTCCCTTTGCCTGGAATTATCTTACTTCAAATTTCAAGTGACTATCTCTCCCAATTCCTTAAGCCTCTATTTCACATCAGATAGGCCTTCCCTGAACATCATAAATGATATGAAATACCACTACTACCTTCAGCACTCTCTGTCCGTTTACTGCTTCATTTTTCTCCAATGCATGTAATAATCCCATGATGATTTATTTGATTAAAAAAACTGTTTGTTCTAGAATGCACACCTTAAGCTCATGAAAAGCAATGTCTTCATCAGTTTACGCACTGCTTTATCTCCAGAACATGTGAAAAGTCCCTGTCATAGAATAGGTATTAATAAAGATATACTGAATATTTGAATGGATACATGAATGGAAAATTAAAACATGGAAGTGTGAACAAGCAATAAGGAAAGGGAGAG
>ML661690.1:0-24639 GCA_007570785.1 Antilocapra americana | reverse complement strand
TGCTCCCCCTCCAGAACCCCCCTCCCTCCTCCCTCCCTCCTCCCTCTCCCCGGGAGATCTCGATGCACCAGCCCCGAGCATCAATCCTGGGCTGGCGATTGATTACACATATGATAATTAACATGTTTCAATGCCATTCTCCCATATCATCCCACCCTTACCCTCATCCACAGAGTCCACGAGTCTATTCTATACATCTGCTATGAGCTTCTTTAAAAGGGTTCAGACTCAGTAGGAACATGTCCTGAACTATATTTTTCTATTTCCTTCTTATTTTTATACAAAACTTAGATATGTTGGCTGGGGATTGAGTAAACACCTTATTTTATTTACTTTGAAAATTATTTTTAGAATTTAATACACCTATTTTCATTGTACATTCTAATTCAATTTAATGATAGCTCCAGAATTCATACTTCTCTTAGACTACAATCATCTGTTTCCTGTTGAACACTTATATTTAAGCTCATCATATCATTTAATTCTTACACCAACTGCTATAAAGTAGACATCTTTATTTTTACATTTAATTGAAAAGCAGAGACACAAATCTGCTAAACCATTTGCCAAATATTAAACAACTAGGAAATGGTAAAGCCAGAATTTAGTCAAAATTCTTTCTGACTTCAAAGATTTGCTAAAGGTATGAATCTCTGTGCTTTTCTCCTACTTTGTTTCCATTTCCTTTGATAAGAGAATATTCTTCCACTCATCAAAAATAATGTCAAATTTTCTGTATATAGTTTAAAACAAAGAGAGTTTAGCAAAAGAATCTTAACTTTCACTAATTCCTATAACATTTTACCAGTAGGTTCTAGGTCTAGGTCTAACTGAGGGCCATAGACCAGAGGGAAGACTTTTGGTTCCTCCTCTCAATACGAATGTAGAGGGGACTATGTACAATGTGAATTCACTATATGTAAAATAAAATTGTAATGCAATATTTCATTTGAAATGTAGTATTTTAATATCTGAAATTTACCAAGTCACTGGTTGCTCATCCTGTTATCACCTCATCTTCTCACAGACTTTCTGATCAATAGTGAAAGAGAATTGACCCTAGATTGGTAGTAAATACTCTACCTTCCCTCAACAGACATGCATTCCATATAAAATAAATAATTAATGTAATAATAAGGAAGAGTATGCACAGTTTATTCAGGAATAGCTATATGATTATCTTTCTAATGGGAGTCTGATTTGCATTAGTTCCAACTTGATTTATTATGAGACACCAGGAATACTATGACTTACTTCCCTGAACTTCAGAGAAAACTGAGAGATCCGGTATAATCAATAATAGTGAAATTAAGTCTCTTAAACATACAGTGTGATTGCCCAAAACATGCATAATCACAGCTGCTGTAATAAAGAATCAAAATCATGAAACTCTGAACTGTTTTCTCTATGGTTTTATCACTTTGTTTTCTACCTAAATTCAAACAATAAGAAGTTGCTTTTCCTAAATGCTGCTTTTGCAGCATTTCACGATCAGCAGTCTAGAGTTCCACATCTGCGTAGAAAAGCAGACCCAAGGAGCTGCTTTAGCTCTAGACACATGACCAGGCACTGGGAGACACATGGCATTTAGCAACACCATTAAAATGCTCCACACTGCACAATGGCGACAGATGTCTTAAGTTCTAACAACTAATCAAAAAGTGTATCAACCAACATGAAAATCACATCTGGAATCCTAGAAATGGAAGAATGTAGTCATATATCATTCAATATTCTGTCAGATTTGTGTTAATTTGTGAAAAACTGTGCTGGATGTTTTTATGTAAATGAGGCCAAATAGTCATTTCACTCTGTAATCTTCAAAACCGTTTACTATAAAAAGCACTCTGTCAGGTTTTGAAGTGCTTCTTCCCAGGCCTGAGATAACTCAAGCTTTCTGAAATAATTCTCTTATTAAAGCAATATGTTCAAAGTGAGCAATGCAAGTCCACAGGGAATGCTGCTGAGAAAGTAATGGTCTGCTGGTGAGTTGATGGACTGCATTAATGGTCCCAGCCAATCCGGAAACAGGACTGACAGCAGCTCAATTTTTAATATATTTCATATGTAGAACATGTTCAGAAAAGATTCCTAAATATTATAACTGTGCATTGGCTAATTAAACTCTTTGCCAATCACAGCATTGTAACCATGAATTACACTCAGGGCATTAGTCTTTAATCATTGGGAACATTACTATCTATGTATGAATAGCATTCATAAAGGCAGATAGATTTACATGGAATAGATTCTTAGTTTACTTTTACTTACGGTATTAATTTAGTGCTCCAGAAACCCATTTCCTGGGAAAGGAGAAATATCCTTTTAAGTAATTTTTTTCAATAATACAAAAATGTGTTAAGTATTTGAAAAAATTTCAAGTGATTCTAAATGTTCTGAAAAATTTTTACAATGCCATGAAAAAAAGTAAAATACTATATTTCAGTGCAAATCACTGCTAACTCATTCCAACTCAGGAGTTTCAGTTTCACAAAATAGACTTAGGTAAGATTGCAGTCCTAATGAATTCTAGCATTTAAAATGATTTATCATTTCTTCATTTTTTAGGCAACTCCACCAGAAAATGTTGCTCAGGCTTATATTGTTTATCCAATAAGTATGACTAAATAAAGATTATTGTTATCGCTCTTTTAAAATTCTTTGTAAATAACACTGAATATTTAACTATTAAGAATTACTTCTTTGGTGACCAAATTCAGTAATACTGCAAATGTAACAAGAAAGCTGTAGTTATTAGCACACAATTTGAAAGTTACTTTTCATCTTGGGTGATCTTAAGGTATATTTTAAACTATGAACTCAAATTTAACACTGAATTATTGTAGTGATTTTTATCTTTTGAATTTAAGTGTGACCAAAAATGAAGGAAAAATTTTAAAAACTGGAATTTTCAAGTTGTCCTGAGCAAAACATAGCAATGAATTATTATGCTTCTGTATTGCCCAGAATTTCTCTTCTCAATGTTATTTAGCTCTTATTTAGGTAAGTGAGGAACACTTTCTCCCTTCCATTCCATTTTCAGCCTCCATGGACTGCAGCCTGCCAGGCTCCTCTGTCTGTGGCATTCTCCAGGCAAGAATACTTGAATTGGTTACCATTCCCTTCTCCAGGAGATCTTCCCGACCCAGGAATCTAACTTGGGTCCCCTGCATTGCAGGCAGATTCTTTACTGTCTCAGCCCCCAGGGAAGACCTTTAGGTAGATGAGGAACACTTCCTCCTTAGCATGCCATTTTCAGCTCTACTATTTTCCTCCACTCCTCTTTCTGGAGCTTCTAACCATGAAAATTTTCCAGATACACCAAAAAAATGCTAGTAGTACAAATTTTAAAAAGCACAGAAATACAAGTCTTAAACTGACCTTGTCTGGAACATGAAACATAGCTCAGAAAACCAATGTCCATGAAATGTTTCCATTGGATGACAGTTTATTTTTGCTAAAAAATAGTAAATTATTAAACTTTGTCTCCAAATAATGATAGTTCATATAAGGAAAACAATGCTTCTTCAATGGCCCTAAATGGCCATCTTTTTGATGTATTTTTAGGAGACAAAAAAAGAGCAAGAAACTGAGAAAAATCTCAGACTATTAGGCATGGGAACTTTATAGTCTTTGCATAATCATAGAAGCCTTAACAATCCCTTGATACTATTAATTCCTCATAATTTTAAAAACTTGTCAAGTCTTGCACTTTACCTCTCTTACAGCAATGACACTGAGTCCAAATGATGCTCAGATTTTTATCTCATACAGTTAATAAAAATCTATGTCACAAAGATACTAAATAAAAATGAATGTGAAATTTTACTAGAGATAGGAGACTTGCTAGATCAAAGCATATCCATTTATGAATGTTATAAATGTTTGATAAAATGAATTGTCATGTGATGGCATGTTTATTTCATATGTAGAGATGAAAAGAATGAAACTTTTAATTAAAAATAATAAAAACTTCTGCCAGCAGGAGGGCAATAGTGGTGGGGGCATATGGTTAACAGCTGGACTTTATTAAATATCTATTAACTTGAGCACCTCATTGGTGATTCTTTAATAAAGCTATCTTTTTTTCTTTTATTGCTAGTGTGGAAGGGTCACACGTTTGCACTCACAAGGACAGAAAGGATGTATTTTTAAACATCGCTTTCTATATTATAATCTTTCTCACAAACCATCCACTTTTTGGTTAATGGACATCTGTAAACTTGTTGATAAGAATAACTTAGTCATTCTCAGTTAAGCTGTCAGGAAATGTTAAGTTCCATTTTCTGAGGGGTTGTTTTTCCCTTTTGCTGCATGGCTGTATGGAGGTTTCAACTCCTTATATTTCCAGGGAAAGGAAGCTCTCTGGCTGGTTCTGTGCTCATCTCTGCTGACTAGTCTGATTCTGAATGTCAAAGCCAACTACAGACTTTTTTTATTCTCTTTCTATTCCTGTTCTCCAAAGTTGCAAATTATGCAACTAAAATGATATTATCCCCATCATACTTGATGATTCAAAGCTTTGTGTAATTGTTGCCACCTAAGTTTTTCATTATTTCCAAATTGTGCTAGAAAAATGTGGTCATCATTTGAATGAGTAGAGTGGTGTTTCCAAATACCAGAGGTCAAAAAGATTTAAACAAACCAAAAGATTAATTTATTGGGTCAAATGGGCAAACTCTGAGTTGAGCAGAGGACTCATTAATGATTGGCTTCAAGGATTCGAACATCTTAAGGACCCCCTTCATCTCTTTTCCAACACTGTTCCACTTAGTGTGTCAATTTCATCCTTCTGAAAAGCTTCTCTGTGAGGTGAGCAATCTCTTCAATGGTTAGCTATAAAGGTGTGGTGTGTTTATAAACTTGTGTACAGACTAAGTTGAAAAATAATCAGGAAACCGCTTCAGTTTATTTACCTTAGACCATGTACCTGTCTTTTGGCAGGTAGGCAGTTTACAATGCAAGTCATATAATAATCACATTCTTTGAAGAAACATTTCACAGGGGAAACATAGGAAGAGGTGTTAAAATAGACAACAGAATAATGCATACCCTAAATTCAAGTAATTAATCATTTCATTGTCTATATTTCTAAAAAAATTTATTCATTTCCGTCAATTTCTTTCAGAATCTTTAAATTTTAACAGACTTATATCTTTTCTTGGATTTTAATGAAATGTCAGAAGATTGACTCTTCAATCTTAAACAAGACTTGGCTTTGCTAACTCCTCCAACATTATCGCTTCAGCTACATGAATTGTTTTTCATGTTTCTGAAAACATGCCAACTTCTTTCTTGTCTGAAGTCTTTCAACCATGCCATTTACTCTTCCTGACATGTATTTCCTCCCTGGTTAGCTCCTTATCGTCTTTCATTTCTAAGCTAAAATATTACACGAAAGAGACCAACTCCTACCACCTTAATTACCATCTATGTCTGTTGATTTATTCATTATTCTTCTCTTCCATTGGACAATAAAATCCACAAATACAAGGAACATGCCTCTGATCTACCACTCTGTCCCAAGATGTTTGTATCAATCCAGGCAAATGGCAAGTTCTAAAAAGCCATTTGTCAACCTAATAGTTAATTGTTAAATAATAAAAGTAGTTAATAATAATATAATAATAAAAGCTAATAGTTCAATTTAATGCTTTTCAACTTTTAATTTGTTACAACCCTTCCTCTTTATCTGCCCTTTCCTTCTTAGGTTTCTGCAGCAGTTCTCTCTCTCTGGCTTTGTAGTATTATTCTGGCTCTAACTCCTTTAGTTTTCCCTCTTTCACAAAACATTAGCTTTCTGGCAATCCCTGTTTTCTTCTCCAGCTATACACTGTGACAAAGTTGATTCTTGTTTATGATTTTAACTATTGCTCATGTGCTTATGGCTCACAGATATGTTTTTAGCTCTTCTGTCATCAGAATCATTCTCTGTTGCCTATTGACTGCCTTGTTTGAATATTTTTAAATGGATTTCAGAATTCCCCTACCCTCAACAAACTCATTTTGCCTTCCACTTTACTTAACTAGAATACAAAGGGGCTAGTCACCCAAGCCAGGAGCCTAGGCGCTTCATCCAGTAGTCTCACTCTCACTCCATTTTGTCATTTGCCAGTTATGCCTGAAGTCATATATTCTGTACCAATATTCATTAAGTTGTATTAATTTTAATTAATAATTCCATATAATAATGTAATTTTTAATTATTAATTCTAAAGTGTATTTTCTATTACACTCCCTAATTTGCCTCTTTTTCTCATAGTATTGCCCATGATGATGAATATTGTGTACTGCCACCAGAGTGTATTTTTTAATCATGAATTTGCTTTTCATAGGATTTTAATAGTTCAGTTGTTTCCTCTTGTGTGTAGAATATTCCTCATTTAAGCTAATAAAATAATTTCCAACCCAATTTCCAGATATTCACAAACCTGTTGTTAAACCTACATTAGAATCTATACATTAAAATCATTAGAAATCTCTCAAATATTTTAAACTCTTTTACATTTGTGTGGCTTTAAACACATTTTTTGGGTTTCTTTGCCAGTTAATTGGCCAATCTAGAAGTTACCCAGTCACATGCAGTGGGTCACCTTTCCGTAAAAGCACTTTCTGACTGTCACTCATCAAAATGACTTAGTTGTATCTCCTCTTTACCATCAGAGTATTATATGTATATGCCTATTATTGTAAGTTTTTCATATTATATCATATTCCTTAATCTGAATTAGTGGGTCTTTTACACTCATGATTAGAGCTTCCCCTGGTGGCTCAGATGGTAAAGAATCTGCCTGTAGTGAAGTAGACCTGGTTCAGTCTCTGTGTTGGGAAGACCTCGTGGAGAAAGAAGCGGTTACCCACTCCAGTATTCTTGCCTGAAGAATTCCATGGACAAAAGAGCCTGGTGGGCTACAGTCCATGGGGTTGCAAAGAACTGGAGCACAACTAAGTGACTAACACACTCAAGTTAACTCTGCACTAATGATTATTTGCTTAAAATCAGAACTAACATTTGTTACAATTCTAGGTGATTGCTCATATTGTCCAATGAAGTGTGCTTGTCTGGTGCAAAAGAATAGAACTCATTCAGGCAGGGGAAAAAAAGGCTTTATATTAATGAAACATGTATTAAAAACTCAGATATTTTACATCTTCAAATCTAAGAAAATTTACATCAGTCACTTTCAAGACAAGAAGTCCAAGCTGTCCTCCAAGGTTTCAAAAGATTCCTTTGAGTGGAGAGATGAAGAGAGTAAATAGCAATAGGAGGTTACCACAGAAGTGAAAACTTGAAATCCTATCTCTTCTCTGTTGCCCTCTTCCTAGACTCTCTCTCTCTTACACACATACACACACACACACACAAATAGAAACGTGATTTGTCTTACACAAAACTTCAAGAGTCTGATAGACAGTATGGAAGTGGCAGGGGATAGTTTATACTGAACAACAAGACAAATTTAAAATTTCTGTTTAAAATTTCTATTATTGAAAATCTCTTCAAACTTCTCTTCCACCAGGGATATCTTTTCTTGACCCTTTTTGCTTTGCTATGGTTTTTCACTTCTTACTTGCTTCTTTCTTTACTACTTCTTGCTGATTAGGTTCTCCTAAGAGCTCCAAATTCCTCTTCTTCTGTTAACCAGAACAAATGAATTCATTCCAGTTTGCATTTTTAAACTTGTCCTCCAAGCCCATGAAGCTGCTTTATTGATATGTATTTTGCCAAAGATCACTTCAAAACTCTTCATGTTCTAGAGCATAACCTTGGTCAAGTTACTTAAGTTCTCTGTACCTTGGTTTCCTCATCTGTATATAAAGGATAATAGTAATTATCTTACTTGTTTATACTGATGATTAAATTACTTAACACATGTAAATTTGAATAAACCCTCGCAGAGGCTTCCCAGGTTGTGCTAGTGGTAAAGAGTTGGACACAACTGACACACTTTTTCTGGCAGAGTTAGGGACTTAATAAATGTCAATTGTTATGATTGTTACTTTTGTGGTTGCTTACCCTTCTTGGAAGGCTCTGTGTTTATACAGACATTTTCTTGTTATTGTTTTCTCCTCATATTCCCCTTTCTTCTCCCTGTCACTTTCTCCCTGTTAAATAAAGCTTGAATGGAATCTCACAAAACTCAATTATAGCTAGAATTACCTGGGTCATATAAGAACAAGAAAACAGAAAGCAATGTGTTTCTTCTTTCTTTCTTCTC
Organism: Antilocapra americana; assembly: GCA_007570785.1. Taxonomy (NCBI): domain Eukaryota; kingdom Metazoa; phylum Chordata; class Mammalia; order Artiodactyla; family Antilocapridae; genus Antilocapra; species Antilocapra americana. Next base: position 16,420 of record ML661690.1, on the reverse strand, counting down.
TTAGTGGCTTTGACTTCCACTTTTCTTTTAATATATGCTTTATTAATTTTTTGCATATGACATTACATATACATAATAATCACTCAAAATGGTTGTCAAGGCTCCCAAATAAATATATTCTACCCATTCATTTCAAGCTTCCAGGAAAGTCTACTTCGTTCATCTTAGGTCAAAGGTCTACCCCTACTCCAATTATCTGTGTTTGAGATTAGTAATCATTCTGAATAAAGACAAAATGATTGGCCTTCTTTTTTTTCCAAAACACTGCTTGTATATACTTGTGCATGTGTCCTTAAGGAAATGCCTCTTGTTTACCTTTTATCCCTAGAATTAAGCACAGTCTTGGTCTACAGAATACATTTAGTAAATGTTTATTGAGAGATTCAGATGTTGATTTTGTTTTGTACTGAATTTCACTCACTAGCATATTTTGTTAAAAAAAATTCTAAGGTTTTATGTTATTAATAAATTAAACTATCATTCATATTTACATGTCTTTCTGATGATTTAATACAAAATAGATGAAGTTTATTGAGAAGATTGAAAAAAAATAATCAAAGATGAAGCTGTTAATTAACAGGGCTAGACAATAAGAGGGAAATTAAAAATAGAATATGCCAATAGCAATATATAGAAAACCAGTAGCACTCCCATTAGTTGTTCTCGGTTATCTAAAGAATAAGGGGAATGAGAATTATAAACATTTCTTTTTTTACATATAAAGAATCTTGGAAGTAATTTTTTGATAGTCCACTTTTTAGATAGTCTACATAACTGTCTACTTCTTCCACTTTGCCATATATCAACTTTTTTAGAAGAGTGTTTCACTTTACCTATTTTTCTAAATATTTTTAGATATCTTATTTTCCTAAGATTTTATAAATTTTATTTAATCTGAAATAATCTATATAATGTGACCAGTATTATTTTGGGAAATTTTGTTTAATAGGCAGCTTTCATAATAAAACATTTTTTTACAGTTCAAGGTATTTAACTTTACATTTGCCTGAACAGTAAGTAGAATAATAACCAGAAGAGACAGGTAGGAGAGATCTTTAAATATACATATAAATAGTTTTTTAGTCCTGAGTGCTTGGTCATGCTTCTTACCAACCAGAAGTCAAGCCAGCTCTTATTAGAGTGTGATGGTGAGGAAAACATAAAGCCAGCAGCAGTGGAATGGGAATAAAGTGATTCGCAGCCTCCAGGAGAATAAAACCTTCTCTATGGGAAATGAATGCCATTCCATTTTGACTCTGCAAACAGCTTAATTGTAAAGATTCTTAGTGTGTTCGAAAACCGAATCTCCCACTACATATTTCTCGTCCCACAAACCATTCCTAAAGGAAGAACTAATGATCAAAACCTAGTTAGAAATCCTGAAATTCATTTGCCTATAGACATATTTACAGATTTTCAGAGAAGTGGCCCAAATATTAGTTTTTAAGTACGCTTATATACATTTGTTATACATATTGTATAACCTTTTTGTTAAACTAAAATCCATTGTTATTCTTTATTCATTAAATACATATATGAGGTTTATATATGTGTGTATATACATATATGCATTATATATATAAACAAAAATGCCTTTCTAAATGTTTCTAGGTTGTTGGAAACACTTCCCTATTGTTTTTCATAACTTAGAAATATGTGCCTACCTAAATAATAAAAGTGAAAAGTAAACAAGTAATTTTACTTTTCCACATTTTTCTTTTGTAAAATGACTCAAAATTTCCCAGGGAAATTATCAAATGTTATGTTAAAAACTGTGTGAAAGCCAAAGAACTAGTTACATTTTAGTTGTGATGTGTATTATATTAATACATAAATTATTTGGCATAACACTAAAACTGTCCATAGACAAGCACTGTGAGAAGATAAACAAGTTTGCAAAATAGCTGTATTTGAGTTGTAACAATCTAAACAGTCGCTGTTCATTCTTACTTCCCTCCATTGTCAGCATCCAAAATTTCCTAGAGTTCAAATGAAGGACTTTCTGAAACTGCCCCATAAATGACACCTCATTCATAACATACTCTTTTCATCAAAATACATTTTATCAATGCTTGTTTCTTGATGCCAAGCTCTCTGCACTCTTTCTACAGAAAAGAGATAAAAATTACCTCATCATAAAGTGATAGACATTCCAGAATCACTGTTCTTTGGCCAAAAGAAAATACAAAGCAATTTCATCCTTTGTGTAGAACACTTGAAAAACTTGTGGAAAATCCATATCATTTACAGCAATATTTGTTAACATCTTACTTTTTTCTCTTATTCTTTTTCTTCTTCCATCCCCAGTAGGTGAAATTTTCTTATTTTACCTCAACCTTTCCACATATATATTGTTATCACTTCCCTCACTTACTTAGCATTTAATTGGTGATTCTCTTTTATCTCTTTCTCTCTCAGGATGCTTTTTCATAAAAGATTATTCTTTATCTCTTTCACGCTACAACTGTAATCTCTCCTCAGTGACCACATCAGCATCCTCTCTAGTCTAGAGTTTGATGCTAAGTTCTACTTTCTAAATTTTACGTGCTTACTTGACACTTGCACCCATTATGGGTCTCTAGCAATTCATAATGTCACCCCTGGCATTTATCAGTTTAAATGATCATTTCCCAGACACTAATACTTTGAATTTTCCTTTAGCTTTACCTCCTAATAATCAGTTGCTAAATTCCATATTTGTAATCTGCTCAAGTCTGCATTTGCTCTGTCTCTTCCACTGATACATAGAACTATTTTGGTTTCTTGGCCATATTGCTTATAGTGTGGGCTTCCCTTGTGGCTCAGCTGATAAAGAATCTCCCTGCCATGCAGGAGACCTGGATTCAATCCTTGGGTTGGGAAGATCCCCTGGAGGAGGGAAGGGCTACCCACTCCAGTATTCTGGCCTGGAGAATTCCATGGAATCTATAGTCTGTGGGGTCCCAAAGAGTGAGATATAGTTGGGTGACTTTTACTTTCACTTTTCTAGAAGGATGGTACTGATGAGCCTATTTGAGAGCAGCCATGGAGACACAGACATAGAGAACAGACTTGTGGACACAGCTGGGAAAGAAGAGGGTGGGATGAATTGCGAGAGTAGCATTGAAACATATACTTTACCATACATAAAATGGATGGCAAGTGGAAATTTGCTGTATGACGCAGGGAGCTCAAATTTGGCACTCTATGACAACCTTGAGGGGTGGGATGGGGTGGAAGGTGGTAGGGAGGCTCAAGAGGAGGAGATATGTGTATACCTATGGCTGATTCATCATTCTAGATTCCATATATATGCATTGACATACGACATTTGTTTTTCTCTTTCTGACTTGCTTCACTCTGTTTAATAGGCTCTTGGTTCATCCACTGCACTACATCTAACTCAAACGTGTTCCTTTTTATGGCTGAGTAATAATCCATTGTATTTATGTGCCACAACCTCCATCCATTCATCTGTCCTTGGACGTCTAGGTGCTTCCATGTCCTAGCTAATGTAAATAATGCTGCAGTGAACATTTGGGTACATGTGTCTTTTTCAGTTGTGGTTTCCTCAAGGTGTATGCCCAGTAATGGATTGTTGGTTCACATGGTAATTTTATTCTCTGTTTTTTAAGGAATCTCCATACTGTTCTCCATAAGGGCTGTATCAGTTTACATTTCCAGCAACAGTGCAAGAGGGTTCCTTTTTCTCCACACCATTTGCAGTGTTTATTGTTTGAATATTTTTTGATGATGGCCATTCTGACTGGTGTGAAGTAATACCTCATTGTAGTTTTATTTTGCACTTCTCTAATAATGCGCAATGTGAAGAATCTTCATGTGTTTATTAGTCATCTGTATGTAGCTTTTTGTTTGTTTGTTTTTAACTACACATATCTAGATATAAGTTCACTCTCCCTCTCTCTTGAATTTCAAGAAAACTTAGCTCCACAATCGTTTTTCAAGACTTTTTTTACTTTGTTATGCATATATGTGTATATGCAAATATGTAGTCTATGCAGAACTTTGTTCTATGACTACTCATACCATTATTAAAATAAATAATTGTAGTATCAATATATAACTTCATTTGGCTTAGTAAATGTTTCCTAGATAACAAATCTCTAAAGATGTGAGAGGGAGAGGCATGTGAGTATTAAATTGATGAGAAGTGTCTGATAACCATATTCCAGTTTCCCCAAATTTCAAAATTCTATGTAACACAATGTTAACACACTTGTTTAAAATATAGTACCTGAAAACTTTAATTATTTTATTCTAATGTAATTAAACTAAGTATTTAGCTTATAACCTCAGAAAAAATTTCTATTTTTCAATATTGTACATTATAAATTTAATTGGAAACCGTACATGAGACCTATAAAGTATTGGGTTGGCCAAAATAGTTAGTTTGGGTTTTACAATTAGACATTACAGAAAAGGGCTTCTCTGGTAGTTCAGCTGGTGAAGCATCCACCTACAATGCAATATCCTTGTCTGGAGAATCCTCATGGACAGAAGATCCTGGCAGGTTACAGTCCATGGAGTTGCAAAGAGTCAGATACTACTGAGGGACTAAGCTTAGCACAGTTACAGAAAAACCCAAAGGAATATTTTGGCCAACCCAATATTTTCCTAGGTAATAGTTATTTGAAAACGTTGTTTCTTGGCATTATGCTTGTGGTTTTCAAAAAACTATAGCTGTAGAATGAAAAATGAACGATGTTTCTTACATTGCTCAAGAGGATCAATGTACTATATGGTGAGTTTACATACATTAATTCATTGCTTTTGAAGTGTTGGAATGTACTTATTTTCTTCATTTTTATATCAAAAGAACCTAAGTGTAAGAGAGATTAACATATCCACTATCACACAACTTCTAAAAGCCTTGAGAGACATCTGCAAGTCTATAATTTTCACTACACTACTGTCTGATCTAGAGAAGCATACTACTCATTTTGAAGATGAACACCTAGTAACAGGATGCAAAGACTTTTGTTGATTTAATTTTTATTTCTACTCTTTTACATTGTATTTATATAAAATAATTATGTATTCAAATATTTAAAATACCAAACAAAACTTCTATTTATTTATGTAATATTTTGTGGATACTTACATATCAATGGAAATGAACTATTATTGATTTCCCCTTTAATTCTGCTGTGGTCAGAAAATACACTGTGATTTTAGTCCTTTAAACTGTATGTGAAATATGTTTTATAGTCCAGCATATGGTCTATATTGACATACATTTTGTGGGCAATTGAAAATAATGGGTATTCTGCTGTTTTCAGATGAATTATTCTGTGAAAGTTGATTAGTTCCTGTTGATAAATGGTATTGCTGAGTTTTTAACATCCTTTCTGATCTGGATAGCTATTTCATCAACTACTGAGAAAAAGGTGTTGAAGTCTCCAACTGTATTTGTTGATTTGTCAATTTCTCTTCACAGTTCTGTCAGTTTGCTTCATCTATTTTGCACCTTTGTTTTTTAATACATACATCTTTGGAATCATTATGACTTTGAATGGATTGGTCCTTTTATCATTATGCAGTGTCTCTTATTATCTCTGGCAATTTTCCTTACTCAAGCATACTTCATCAGATAGTAATGTGCTGCTTTTGCTTTTCTTAAAGTTATACAATATAATAGTTTTTCTCATAGTCACAGAGTATGTAACCGTCACCATGCTGTGCTGTACTGTACTGTCCTTGGTCACTCAGTCCTGTCCAATTTTTTGGAACCCCATGGACTGCAGCCCACAGGCTCCTCTGTCTGTGGGGATTCTCCAGGCAAGAATACTTGAATGGGTTTGCTATGCCCTCCTCCAGGGAATCTTCCCACCCAGGGGTCGTACCCAGGTCTCCAGCATTGCAGGTGGAGTCTTTACCATCTGAGCCACAAGGGAAGCCCAAGAATACTGGAGTGGGTAGCCTGTCCCTTCTCCAGAGGATCTTTCTGACCCAATAATCAAACCAGGATCTCCTGCGTTGCAAGCAGATTCTTTAGCAGCTAAGCTACCAGGGAAGCCCAACCATCATCATACTTGTAATAAATTAATAATAATAATATCATTATATAATAATAGATTATTGTACTATAAAAATTATAATGTATGTGCTTATTCACATAGTTGTGTATAAAGACTCCATGGACTGTAGCCTCCCAGGCTCCTCTATCCATGGAATTTTCCAGGCAAGAATACTGGAACAGGTTGCCATTTCCTACTCCTGGACATCTTCCAGACCCAGAGATTGAACCTTCATTTCTTGCATCTCCTGCATTGGCACGCAGATTCTTTACCGGTGGATCACTTGCAAAACACTAATTAAAATAGTAAAATAATTATTACAATGGCACTCTTGTCTTGACGCCAGTATTACTTAGGTGGGGTAGCCGACCCATTAGTATTTGCTGCCACATACCTTGTTGCTGACACTGGAATACTTTACATTCCCTAGATCTTCAAGAGTAACATGTATTACACTCATGAAGACCAGTGGTCCAGTGTTTAATTCAAATGAGTAACGGAATGAATACCTTACCCATGAGCCTCTCAAACATCAGCCAAGAGACCCAGTTACTCAAACAAAGGGGCTAACAGGGCCAAAAACGGGCTTCTGTGTTGCTTAAATGCAAACCTGAATGTCTCCAAGATGGACTGGGAACACCTGGAAGGAGAGATGGCTGACAGGCCACTGACACTCCAGGCCCTGTTTCATTGTAGCCACCTGAATGGCAGTTGTATGAGTTATAGGAAGGAGAAGAAAGGTAAGAATTGTGGCTGAAATCACCCCAAAAAAGACTGAGCTTGTTTCTGTGTGTGTTGGGATTGGGGGCGGGGGATGTGTTAGGAAGAGTTTGATAGAGTTGATGGGAAAAGGCAGTGTCATAGCAGAGGGAGATTCAGAGCTCTTTCAGATGCTGGTTTCTATCCAGCCAACTCTGGGTTGTGGGCCTAGCACTATGCTGCTGCACTATACTGGTGCTCATGGCTCTGAGCAGCAATTATAAGGGGAGATACCCATGGTACCCCTGTGGCTGGGAAAAAAGAGGTGATTCAACCCCAATTTAAGTCATATCTGGAGTCCTTAAAACAATGACCATTGATATAGATGAGGTTCTTAACCCTGATAATGCTGGAAGACATTTATAAACATAATCAATGTAAAAAGAACCCCCCTAAATATATCCAATGCCTCCCCCAAAAAGGAATTACATAAATTATATAAATATACATACATACATACATATATATATATATATATATATATATATATACATTATATATAATATATACACTCTTTAAGTGGCCCAGCCTAGCTCTACTCTAGGACCATGAAAACATGACCATATCACTCCAAGTGTGTATCTACTTGGGAAGTATCCCCTAGTTCTACAGCTTAGATAACATCTCTCTGGCCAGGAACTCACTTCAGATGACTTCACCATAGATGCTGAGACTACTGCCTCAGTGATGCTCTCAAACTGCTTTTCCTAAGACACTGAAGTATTGATCATGGAGCATATATTGCTTTTCTTCCTTTGTTATTAGAGATTTTCTTATATTTCCTGAACTCAGTTTCAATAACCCATGTTATCTGCTCTGTCTAAACATACTGCTCTGCACTCCCATGCCTAAAAGGAGTCTTGTAAAGGTCACTATTATCATGCCATTTTAAAAATTAATGGAAATTACTGATTTCCGCAGAAACCAATATGCATCATATGGGTTCACCCCTTGGCCCCATGAGAACTCCTCACTTCCCAGAGCCTCCTCTCAATCCCCCATTCCAGCTTCCCACCACAGCTTCTTGAACTGTGTCTCTGCCTATGACCACCGCAACTCTCTTTCTCCTAGGTTACACCTAATGTTTACATGTACCTTATAAACTATCAGTTCATACTCTTCAACATTGTAACTCCTGAGCCTGCTGCCCATGCTCAAGGACTACACCAGGATATTATTCTCATGAAAATATAACTTATACTTTTAACAAAATTTTAACTTTACTGAGACTTTAGTAGAAACCTCAGACATTTCAGATCTGTTTTCTCGGTTAATGCCATATAAATGGCATGCAAATAGGAAACTTGGTTAAGGCCGGTCTACACTTGTTTTCTTCATTTTTACTCTCATAATAAAATAGTTGGTAAAGAATATACGGCAACTTAGGCTACTCTCTGGAAGTCTCCTTTACTATTTGAGCTAAATAACCCAAATAATTGAGTACTGATGTCAAGACATCATGAGTCAATTGGAATATCATTTTATTTTGTCTTGTTTTCAAAACCTTAGCTAGGGACTAGGTCAATTTCTCTTCTTGAGCAGCTGATTAAGTCCACATCCCAAACACTTAATGGTTTGTCATTCTTTTGGCCCACTATATACCCACGCTCTTAGCCCAGTGTCCAGGTAACAGGTGGCCAGATAGAGATCCTGTTCCCCAGAGCTTGCGAAATTATTCAAATTAGCCAATCCATAGAGAACTCACAAAACATGGGTAATGTAATCCTTCACTTGCCGCATATAAGCTGCCTCTAGAGTTCCAGTGAGCTGCTACCCTGGCTCCAGGTGCAGCCTACTTTGTGGCCCTACGTTTGGAGCTATCAGTTAACAAAAAGCTCTGCCTTTCATCTTTCTGAGTGTCACTGTATTGTGCTCTGCCATCAAAAGAGTCCTTAAATCTTATAAAATAATTATATGTATTTTAAGTCTTCTGATACACTATCAAGTTAATAATCTTTTATTAAAATAATAAAAGCAACTTAATAAAAGATAACTTCTGTGAGCATTGGAAAATTTATATTCTTGTTATAAAATTTATAGTTTTAGATTTCTTCAGTTAGACTAAATTACATATTTTTCATGTTTATTGCATACAGATGATCGATGGTATCTGGGTTAATATAAATATTAGAACATGGACAGGGAAATTATGTTTCAGGAATCATTCTCTAATAACTATTCATAGATTATATTTTTCTGTAGTTTTCCACTTTAGCCAGTAGACTATTACATATAACCTAGAAAAAATTATCTAAGTAAAACTGTCACTAGTAATATGACTTAAGTTATGAAAGATTATAGGACTTCATAGATCAAAAGTTAACTCACAAGGTTAATAAAAGAAATCAGATTTGGCATTGAAGTTTTCTTAATTATTTATTTGAATAATAAACATCATAGTTAACAAAAATGTTATATATGTATATATAGAGTTCTACATGAGAACAAAGTAGAATGAGCTATATTGAAATAATATATAAAACTAGAAAATGTGAAACCTTAGAATTATATCATTATCCATTTTACTGTCTTAAAAATTCAGAAGCATGAAAGTGAAAAAAGATGGAAGTTAGCACTTCAAATAGGGTTTGCCTCTATTTTTAGAGATGCAAAGAGATGAGAGAAAACATAGCTAACCCAGGGAGAAAGTCTCACCCTGTAAACACAGGCCACAGAGCCACTGCAAAGCCCTGAAAATTATAGGGCTTTGAAGGGGCCCAGTGTTCTGTGTAGTGTAGTTTTAATAGACACCAATGAAACATTCTGGCAGAACGACAATTCCATTAAAATAGTGGCTAAGGAGCCCTCTACTTAGAGTAACATTTTATCCTTAAACTCCTGTCTTCCAGAGTTAGGCAGATGCTTCTTTGTTTAAATTTGACAATAATAAGGCAGTATTGAAATACAAAGATGTTGATTTTAACATATACCATGTTACTTACTTACAGGCAACTAAAAATATCTGATCACCACATTTAAAATAAAGTGGATACTTTAGAAGGAAGGTTTAATAGGAGTTGACACAAAGAAAGCATGGCTTGTTGCAGATGCATATTGATTTCAGTGCTCTAGGTTATGTGCAACAGTTACCCTCGTGTCAATACAGTCTATTCTATTACATCAGTAATGATTAATCTTTTTCTTGGAAAAATCTTTTTGTCTCTTGCTGCATAATGCCAAACATTCCTCAGTATTGCTTGCCTTTGAGAAAATGGATCTTATTTACACAAAAGTGATACAGATGAGAAGTAAGCAGACTATAGCCCTCACGTCATGCCAAATATTGCCCTGCTGACTGTCTTTGTAGATAAAGTTTTATTGGAACAAAGTCACACCCACAATCATGCCCTTTCATTTATGGATTGTCTATAACTGCTTTCACACTGCAACAGAGTTGAGCAGATGCTACAGGGACTATATGGTCTGCAGTGACTAAAACATTTAGTCTCTGGTCTATTAAGAAATTGTTTGCCGATTCCTGATCTAGACTAAGGCTGTCCATTGGAGTGTGCTTTGGTGATGCACATGTATCTGTGCTGTTCAGAAAGGTACCTACAAGTTACATGTAATTATTCAGCAAATTTGGCTGTAGGTGTTAGGAGCTTTTTTTTAATAACATTGGATAACTACATTTTACATTTTATTTTGGCTAATCACTCCTTGTAATTCTGAAAAAAATTCGTATCTGTCCACATACATTTGTAACTATAAGTCACTTTCAGTTATATCACTTATTTGTGCCAAAATGATGAAAGCATGGAATGATTATAACTGATTGTTAGTACTAAGTTTCTCTAGTGAATTTCATTCCCTTTTCTGAAGACTGCTATATACCTTTCCTCTTTTTCAGAGCTCCAAATTCCTCTTCCTTCCTCCAACCTGCTTCATCTTCTGATCTCACCTTTTAACTGACTGAGGAAAGAAAATAAAAAGATCATCTTGTTCCCATTTTCAAATCTGCAAACCAAATTTCCAGTTTTTATCTTCCCTCTTGTTATGCTCCCTGTTGTCCATATCGCTTGTTTATTTTCTTTAATCTCTTCGGAGCTCTCTAATTTAGGACAGCATCACAAGGTATCTGATTTCCCACTGATATACATTTGATTTTTTTTTTTTTTTTGGTATTTAGCTGTGAACATGTAGGGACTTCCTAGGTGGCACTAGTAGTAAAGAAACTGCCTACCTATGCAGGAGACCTATGAGTCTTGGATTTGATCCTTGTGTTGAGAAGATCCTCTGGAAGAGGACACAGCAACCCATTCCAATATTCTTGCCTGGAGAAACCCCATGGAGAGAGGAGTCGACTTATCACACACACATGCACATGAACAACAGTGAAGCTGACAAGGGTTTTTCTAAGGTACATTCCTAGAAGTGATATTTCTGTATTATAGGATTAGGACACTTCCATTTTTACTTTATATTGCCAAAAGGGTCTCCAAAGTGATTGTGCTCACTTATATTTCTACTAGTGGAGAAGGAGAGTTTTCCCAAATCCTTACAGAAGTTAACATTGTTGCAGTTTTATTTTTAATAAATTTCAAGGTATGAAATGGAATCTTCTTATTGTTTAATTTGCATTTCTTCATTTATCAGTAAGATCAAATGTCTTTCCATCCTTGTAGTTCTAGTTCTTTCATTTCAGCATATTACTTTGCTACATTAAAAAAAAAGCTATATACTTATTGACAATGTTTATTCTTTTTCCAGTGTTGCATTATTACAAGCACTGTTCTGGTGAAAAATGTAGAGAATTGTTAACTGTACTCTCACTATACAAATATTTTCTATAACTAGCAGGACTTTCTATCCCAACTTTGCTACTGAATCAAGAACACGCACCCCAGTTTAGGTCATAGTCTGTATTGCAGCCATATCTCAGTTTTTTATTCAACAGAATCAGGATCATGCTTTAAGGTTGTTGTCTGAATGTATTATGAGTTAATTTACTCATCTTCTTTGCACTGCCTTTGAAGCTCTTTATTTCTTCCTGGTCCCCAGCATTACCATGTCAGTCTCCTGAATTTCTTCACATTTTCTCTCCCTTCGAATTGTCGAAAACTTTCTCCTTCCTTATAATATTACTGATGATGAAGAAGAAAAATCTGAAAACCACTGGGTCTATAGTTACATATCAGATTTTTCTTCCTATTCCTAGGTATCAAATACAGGAAGACTAATCCCTACTATGCTTTGCTAGATATCCTCACTTTCCCAAGGCTTTGTCTTCTAAAGTCTCCATTTTATCCCTCATAATCAAACTTTCACTTTTTCCTGGTTTATTCACCTCAGCATACAACTGTAATTTATAAAGCTTCCCCTGGAACCCACATTCTCTAGATACTACCCTTTTATTCTATAGCAACACTCTATGAAGCAATGATCTGTTCTCTTTTTGTCTATGTCCTCAGCTTTCATTCTTTCTTTTTCTTAAGAGTTGTACAGAAGCTTACCTGGCTGTGGTTACTAATAGTTATCAAATCACCATATTCTCTCAGTCTTCATCTCACATGACTTCTCAGCAACAATTAATTTACTTGCATCTACTTTGAAATTTTTTCACCTTTTGACCCTAAATTGTTTCTACCTCACAGCTTATGTTTTCATCATTTAGGTAACCTTTTCTTCTTCTCTTCCATGTCTCTAAAATATCAGGTGCCTCAAGGCTCATTCTTGGCCATTTCTCCTTTCTATTTTCATATACTCCCTACAGAACCTCATCCAGTTTCATTACTTAGGAGCCATCTATCTATCTTTGGCTCCCAAATGTGCTTCTCCAGCCTTAACTCCTTTCTTGATCTCCAGTCTCTGTATACAAGTGACTATGTGATGTTTCCATTTGGCTATGTAACACATGTGTCACGTTGTCCAAAGTAGAACTCCCCACCCCCACGTACCACATCAGTCTGCTTTTCTTCCCTATCTCAGTGAATGGCACCACCATTCACTCAGCGTGTTTGGTTAAAAGCCTAGAAGTTATTATCACATTCTCTTTTCTTCATATACTATGCCCAAACCACCATTTGTTTAACTCTTTATTTTGCAGTGAATGAGATAAATACTTTGTCTACCTATCTCTACATGTATGAGACCAGTACCAAACTCAAAGTTCAGCTGCTTGCCACTTGAAAGGCCAATAATCCAGACACAAGTATTGATGGGAAAAGAAAAGTTCTTTTATTTGGGATATCAGCAATCTGGGAAGATGGTAAACTAATATCTTAATACAGTCCTCAAGTTGCCAGTTAGGAATCAAAGGGCTTTTTGTTGTTCTTTGTTTTTAAAATACATTTTTATTTATTTGTTTCTGGCTGCCTTGGGCCTTAGCTGCAGCACCCAGGGTCTTCCGATCTTTCATTGTGGGGTCTTTCGCTGCAGTGTGTGGGCTTTTCTCTAGTTGTAGCATTCAGGCTTAGTTGCCCCAAGGCATGTGGGATCTTGGTGCCCTGACCAAGGCTTGAACCTACACCCACAGCATTGGAAAGCAGATTCTTAACCACTGGACCACCAAGGAAGTCCCAAAACAAAGGTTTTGAAAGCAGTGTGAGGGAATGCACTGCAGCGTGTATTATCAGCTCCTGTACAATTCTCAGATTGGTTGGCATCAAGGTGAAGTTTCAAGCATCACCAATCTTGTGCTTTTAACTCATCTAAGTTCTCTGTGCTTATGGTCAGCAGCCTTCATCTGGTGGGAGCCTGCTTCTTGCTTCCTGTGAAAATGATAGGAATTTGTGCCAGACCTTTTTGGGAATTCAATGACTCTGCTATATGGCTGGTTTATAGTCTAAATCATTACAAGTTTCCTGATCCAACAGCCATTCTTTGTTTCTGCATCTTCAAATTTTCTAATCATTACCTTTTGAGTCAGCCTTTTGAGGCACAGGGGAGGTCTGGGAGACCAAAGCAGAAGCCTTTTACTTCGAAGGACAGGGCCGCAGAGGCTTGTAAACAGTCTCAATCCCCCCTTTTGTTTGATACTCCTCAATCTTCAGAGGAACAGATGTTGGACAAGAAAGGGAGTAACATTTTGGATAAAGAGGTTGATTGTAAACTCAGCAGAGAAACTCAGTTTTAGAAGAACTTGGTTTCATACCTTCAAAATGAAGTATAACATTAATAGCTGGCAAACATAGCTACTCATCAGATATCTATTGAATGCTGAATGAACGCAGCAGTAAAATTGCTTTTAAGTGAAATATGCAAATCTTTTCTCAAACCAGAGGTAGCTTTCAGAAAGAAATAATGAGATTTAGCATTGCTTTCATATACTTAAGTTAAAATGCTTTAAAATAGTCAATGAGGGCTATAATTACCTATGTTTTAAGTTGACATTCCACTGGCATACTAACATAGTGGTTATATTCTTTACTTTTTACAGGTGTGCTATTTCTGGCTTTTCTTCCTAGGTGAATTTCCTGATATTTTATGCCATTTCCACATCTTTCAATCTAAATGTATAATTTAGGAAAAATTAGCCATCTGTAAAGAAAATATAGTCCCTAGAGACATTCAAGGGTATCTAGCAAAAGAAAAAAGGCACACACAATTATCCAAGATGGATTTATAGTACTTCTGACAGCACAGGTTAAACAAATAGTTGACAAATTCAAAACAGAGCAATTCTAATCCTTCATTAGAACTTTTCAGTTCTATGTATGTATGGTGATGAGGCATATAGTAGTAGTTAATTATTTTGATTTGAACTATGAACTATTCTAAGCAATAGTAAGGAATAAAAGGACACAATATTTTATTATGTGAAAAAACATAGTTTTATGGGTGACAAAATCTTTCAAATATTAACGTTTGAGCATTTTGCCTAGAATATGGTAGTGAATCGCAGTGTAGTGGATATCTGTTAGTTTTATCTTCCTGATATCCTTTTCTCTAAGAGGAGCAACCCCTTCTTCTACCTGATGGAGCCTATAATCACCTGGCTTCCCTTCTTCAATTTCATGGTGCATATGAAATTAAAGATCCAATTTCCTTTTAAATTATTGATATGAATCTTGGGAAGGGGTACTATGCATCTTCCTCTGGCATTGCTAGGTATAAGTACAATCCAAACTCTATCTGATGATGGCCAGGAGGCAAACTTCTTGAGTATGAAGCCATCATAGAATAAAATTGAGCAGAGAGATGGCATATTTGATTATATTTTATTATACTGCATTCCTAGATTCAGCTATGCCTAAACGATCCCTGGATTTTTATGTGTCTGAGCCAATATTCTAGTATTTATTGACTTTTTGTCTCATAACCAGAACTGCCCCTGTTAACATGAGTACTGATACAGTTTCTAAGTAAATAGTTATATAATTGCTTTCTTTTAATAATTTGTGTTTAAAACATATTCAAATACTTTTCATGGTCCTCAAGTATTACTAGAAAGAAAATATTACCATTCAGAGCATTTGGCTTATACTTGAAATGACAAATATGTCGAAACATTTTAACTAACTGTACCTGATTTAAATATGATTTTGACATTGCTGATGCTGACTTGCTACCTAGGAACTGTAGAATTATATATTTGATTGGATTATTGAATGCATATTATTTTATTTACCTTTCTGTCCATGTTGCTTTTAGTCTTCTTTGTGGCTAACTTTCTCTAAGATAATTGCTTTTCTTATTCTTTATACTCTCTTTAGGTTATGTCATCCATATATATGATTTCACCCCTGACAAATATGGTGATGACTCCTAATGTTGTATCTCTCTCTGATTTTCAGGTTTCTGTATTCAAATGTTGCAAGCTAATGTATTTTGTTACAAATTAAGGTATAATTTTATTCCATTATTTCTTATTCTCATGTGAAATCATAATTAATATCTGGGTAAATATCAAGAGAGAGGAAATATGGGGAAGTAGCAGTTTTAAAACATATTAGTGTGCAAAACGATGCAGCTAAATGAAACTCAGAAGTCAGTCATGTAAATTAACTCCTTCTCCCCTGGGTCCCATGCTGATCTGCTTAATGCAGAATAATTAAATCTAACATTAAATGAACAGGCCTTGGATGGCATGCTCAACTTATTTCCCACCTTCTTTCTTCAACATTCTTCTAGTCCTGAAGAGGGCATCTAAATTAATGGCCACTGTACTCAAATTCTGCTAGTCATCATAGATTTGTCCCTTTATCCAAGGCCTGACAGATTATAAAAATTATCCTTCCTATATTTTGCATGAAAATTGCAACAAACCTTCATTGGTCAAACAGTACTTTCCTACCGATGTCTTTTCTAGAAATATTGTTGGAAAAGTTTCTAGAACCCCTATTGTGTGCTTCCCCATCTATATATTTGTTATCATTGCATTTGTTGTTGTTCAGTTGCTCAATCATGTCCAACCCTTTGAGACCCCATGGGCTGCAGCATGCCAGGGTTCCATATCCTTCACTATCTCCCAGAGCTTGCTCAAACTCATGTCCATTGAGTTGGTGATGTAACCCAACCATCTCATTCACTGTTGTCCCCTTCTCTTCTTGCCTTCAATCTTTCCCAATGTCAGGGTCTTTTCTAATGAATCAGTTCTTCACATCAGGTCGCCAAAGTATTGGAGTTTCATCTTCAGCATCAGTCCTTTCAATGATTACTCACAATTTATTTCCTTTAGGATGGACTGATTTGCTCTCCTTGCA
>ML661687.1:7975-18070 GCA_007570785.1 Antilocapra americana | reverse complement strand
AGGGCTTCAGGGAAGAAAGTGATCAGCTACCCCCAAAGGGGATGAGAAGCTTTAAGGAAGGAGCCACAGAGAGGAGGAGGCCAGCATGGCATGGGGGAGCAGACACCTCAACCTCCTACCCTGCCCTCCATTCCAGTACCTTCCTGTGGCCCAACCCCAGCAGAGGCCTGAGACCAGGGGGCCTAGTTACTGCGGGGGATGGGGACAGGGAGAGCTGGGGAGAGGGGCTTGCAGCCAGGCCCCCAAACCCCAGGATCCTGGGGGCGTAGGTCCTGGCAGGGCTGCTGAGGGCACGAAGTGCTGGCCAATGGCTGAGGGGGCAGTGGGGCTGCATCTGCACCCGTGGGGCTTCTCAGTAAATGTGCCCAAGGTGTCACATGAGCCAGTAGGGCTTGGGTCCCAAGCAGCCCCCTGGGGCTCATCAACTCACCCTTCTTTGGCTTCCTGAGGCCTTTGGGGGGCTGCCACCTAGCTTACTGATGGGACACCAGCCCCACCCCTCGAGTGAACCCCCCGGGTCCTCCTGACGCCTCTTCTGCCATCCTGTCTTGTGTCCTCCAGGCCTGTGTGGCTACCATGTTTCGGTGTGTGCACTTCTGGGGCTGGAAGGCCCTGGAGAGCTCCGCGGACCACAGTGATACCACTGCCCCCAAGGAGATGACTGGCTTCCAGATGACCCTGTGCGCCTTCCTGGTGAGGAAGCTGAGGCAGGGGACAACCCCAGGGGCCTGGGACTTCATTATGTGATCCTGCTAGACATGAGGTGTTGAGACCAGCTCTGTCCGACAGAAAGAGAATGCGAACCACACACCCATCTTTAAGATTTTTGTTGAAGAAAAGGGAAAAGAGGTGAAACCAAATTTAATCATAGATTTTATTTTACCCAGTGGTTCCAAATCATTGCCATTTCAACACACAATCGATGTCCAATGATTAATGTAATAGTTTACTTCTCTGGGATAATGTCTTCAGTATCCAGGAGGCACTTTACACTTAATTCAGACTAGCCTCATTGGCTGGACGACATCATCGAATCCATGGACGTGAGTTTGAGCAAACTCTGGGAATTAGTCAAGCACAGGGAGGCCTGGCGTGCTGCAGTCCACGGGGTCACAGGGAGTCGGACACAACTGAGCAAGTGAACAACAGCAAGCCAGGTTTCAGGTGCTCAAGGACCATGTGTGGCCAGTGGCTACCAAATCTGCCAGTGCAGGTTGTGGGCAAGTGTCATCTCTCTGGGCCAGAGAAGAGTAACAGAAACGTGAAGGTCCTTAGGTTGCTCCTCTGGTAATCTGCTGGGTGACTGATGTGTGTGCTTGCCCTCTCTGGGCAGACCCTGCAGCATCAGACAGACGGGGCATCTGTGGACAGATGACCGCCATCTGTGAGTGGCCAGTCTTCAGGACCTCCTCTTTCAAGGCTCTGGATGGCACTTGTTTTTTGCAGACTCAGAAGAAGCCTGCTGTTCTCTACAACTTCTTGCTAGAAACAATGACCTATGTTAAAAGCAACTTGTCAAGGATCAGAATCGCTGCATGTAACTTGGCAGGTGAGCAGGCAGGTCTCCTGATGCAGCAGGGACCTTGAAGAGCATCTGGTCAGAGCCCGGTCTGGAGTGGGGACAGATGTTGGGACTCAGGCTCAGGCAGAAGTCCCCCGTGTGTGTCCCATGGCACTTCACACCTGCCCGAGGCTGAACTAGACATCCTGAGCTAAACCCTTAACAGAAACTCTCATCAGGTGAAACCAAATCTCTCACTGACCTAATATTCATGTGATGGGCGTTTCTGACTATCATTTTAGGAATCATTATGAAGCAGATGTCTGCGCATCACTTGAAAAAGCTGGATTTTCCGGCATTACGGAATTGTAAGTAGTGGAGATTCAAGTATGAGTCAAAAATGAGTCCACTCTGCTCATTTGGGAGCTTAGTGAAACCGCCCGAGGGGAGAGTCAGCTGACCCTAGCTGTACTTGGGATGGGGGACGGGGCTGGCCAGGGCACAGGGAGGGGATAAACCTGCGGGGGCCTTCTAGGAAGAGAAGCCTCAGAGAAGAGGCTCGTCCAACTGCAAGCATTGCTACACTGCAGCAACAGTCCCAGCCTGTCTCCATAATAATTTTTAAAAAAGCAAATTTAAAACAAAATCCTATTTTTGCCTATCAAATGGATACTTTTTTTTTTTCAAGATTATACTTTAGACTGCAGAGGGTGAGACCCTGGCTCTCTCAACACCGACCAGACCTCCCTGGACACAGTTTGGGACTCTATCAAACCGTTTACCCGAGGGAGCCATGCGTCGGTGCCCCACCCATACCCCTGTTTTCTTCTGTCTTAGTGCACAGGGCCTGGCTCCAACACGGCATCTGCATTTCGCCCCCGTGTGCTCTCTCTGGATTTTAAAGCCCTCTTACCATCCCTTGTGGACCCCCGGAAGTGCAGGGAAATGAATACACCTGGGAGCAGCCCATCACCGAGGGGCCCAGTGCTGGGATCCCCAAGGGCCTTGTGCCCCCAGGGGGACAAACCCACCGTGTCTTCTGCACTAGCCAGCGGCAAGCAGCAGGCGTCAGCTCCAGCTGCCCACACAGAGCTGCCTTCCTGGTAGTCATCACTCCCCACCCTACTCCCCACTCCTCTTCAGGGTTTCCTTCCCTTTGCAGATAAACTGCTTGCCCGTGAATCCTCACATTACTGGAGCCAAAACAAACAACCACTGATTGGTTGGAAGGCCCTTTCCCGTGGAAACAGTCATGGATATGTACCTACAAGGACTTAGCTACTGGAATATTCACTGATGTCTTTTTTACAAAGGAAAATAAAAGTGAATCCACCAGGAAGTTGTGGTTATATAATTCCTGGTATATTCATGCAATAGAATATTCCTTAGGCACTTAAAACAAATGTTATATGAAGTCCTGGAGAGAGCATTCACAAAGGGTAAAGTGAAGGAAGAATGTTACAAAACTCTAGTGCTTTCTAAAGTCTTCCTTCCCTTTACCAATATACCAAATATGATAGCATTCCCTCAATATACCAAATATGGTATATTTGCAATATTTTATAACTCCACATATTTGCCAAAATCATAAGTGTGGTTATTCCTTGCAAGTGTATGTGTATATCGTTTTCAAATTTTCCGTCAGAATCATGTATTCCTTTAGTAGTTAGAACATGTAGATTAACAATAAATAAATGCAACACCGATGAAGAGAACACCTAACAGATATAATTAATGTGAATTTATTAATGTATTTTTAGTTATCACATCGGAAAAAATATACTTCCCAGGCACTATTATTTAGGCATTTGTCAAATTCAGATCCATTTGGCCCAAATAATGATTCTCTACTCAGGCACATCACCCACCAATTTTATGCATCCTTCTTTCCCCACTTAAGTCAGAAATCACACACTGTCTTAGAAAAAATCTATATCATTCATTCATATCACATCAAGGACAAGGAAGAGACATCTCCTTATTCAGATGCACAGGGACTTCTGTGATGCATGAGCATAATTTAGAACCCGCCATTATTGGTGACGGAATGTATCTACAGATGCTGGATACATCCCTGGGGGAGGGGGAGGAAGACACAGCTCCCAGACTGGGCCTATTTCTGAGCAGGACAAGTATTGCAGGTTGAAGGAAGGACCTACTAGTTTTCTTAAGTCATTTGTGAGATGAGGAGTGAAGTCAGATTAAAGTACTGGAGGGAGCAGCAAAGAGACTCAAATATCTCTACCTGTGTGTCTGACTAGGGATTGGATCATTTCTATTTTTCCAAACACATTCTGAGGGTGTCATTTTCTGGCAAAGTGGTTCCTGAGTAAACATAACATGAGTTTAACCTTTCTCTAAGGTTTCCAACCCAGTTCTCAGTGTGTCTTGGATTTATGAGATTTTTTCACTCTCTCTTTCTTCCCAAAACATTTCCGGAAGGTGAAGGCAGAGGCCTTAGAGGTGATGAAGATGACTGTCAGCACGACTGCCAGGAGGAAGCCAATCACATCCAGAGAGTGGTACTGGTACCAGGTGAGGTCATGGGCTGCAGGGCGCAGGTGGGATGCCCTCTTGTGCCTCATCACAAACTCCACCCAGAATACAGCCAGGTCCAGAGGCTCTATGGGGCGGTCCTTGTGAAGTCTGGAGAGGTGCATGATGTTTTCCTTATAGCTGAACACAAAGACAGTTATGTGAAGGCTTGGAACACCAGCAGTAGTAAACCATCCCCCCTCTATTCTTGCTTCCAGTTAGGAATGCTACCAGATTTTCCAAATGTGGTAGAGTTTCTATTGTAATCAGAAACACACACACACACACACACACACACACACACTAAATATTCTTTATCTCTTAAAACTAGAAGCCAAAATTTTTATTTTAACCAATTTGAAACTCGCTTCCTACTCTTCTTCTCTTTTTAGTGATATCCTTATAGGATATTAGTCATACTTTTTGGTAACAAGATAAGGACATAAAGGAAAAGGTCATCTCAGAAATTATTAATGATTTCCCATTCAATGAGATTGCAAATAATCACTACTAGCCAACATAAAAGACATTTTAAAGTACTGTATCCAAGGCAGTGATTTACTTTCACCTACTGAGGAATCAGACCACCTAAGTGCTAAATTTTGCAAGAGGGAGTGTCTATGCAGCCTGTTAAGGAAAAAATGGGTTCCTGATTATTTTGGACTGTGTGAACAGCTGAGTCAATATCCAAATCCAAAATGGGTTTGATACTTCATCTCTTAGTATGGATGCACTAGAAAAAGAAAGAGAAAGAAGGAGAAGGAGGAGATGGCAAGGGAAAGAAAAGAGAGAAGAAACAGAAAAGCAAGACACTTCTTCAGGAGTGATTAAGGTCATATCTGTCCTTAAACACGTCCATCATTTTATTTGGATACATTATTATAATGCACTATTAATATTTGCCATAAATTCTGTTAAACATCTTCTTTTTATATACATTGTCTCATACAAAATATATTTTCTTGGACTTTCCCTCATTAATTCAGTATTTATTAAGCACCTGTTATGGCCTGATGTTAGAAATTTTTCCACTTCTCTTTATTTTGTGTAGGTCCAGTCCCAGTTTAGAGTTTTGGATACAAGAAGATTCACACGAGATGGGTTCAGAAAGTAATATAGTTAGTAACTTGAACTGACTGATTAGTGTTTTTTTTTTTAAATATTAATGTACCAGAGAACTTCTACCAAGTCACTTTTAGATTACAAGTAGTTGTCCATACCACTGAACAAAAGGTCAAAGCTACGTCACTAACATGAACCTCAAGAATGAGTTTCCAGCATATGGAAAGAAATCAGCCTTTAACTGTAGTGATGTGTGAGCAGCATGACCTCAGGCTGACAAGTTGGGCCGCCAGAAGCCAACTGAAATGATAAGAGCCACATCCACTGCTCCGCCAAGGTTGTCCCTAACACTGTGGGCACTTTACCCTGGGGTTATGTGGACAATTCTGTTTTAATCAGAAGTATCACACGCATGTGAGCACCATCGTTTCTTGCCCATTTTCCCTTGGGTAGGCTTGGTTGTTCCCCTGTGTAGTGTCTCCTCCTATGCAAACACATTCCAGTCTTTCTACATCTGTCTTCCTGACTGATGTTTCCTTCAAACTGAAGAAACTATGGGTAAAGCTTCCTGATGCTCTCATAGATACACACACATGCACACTTTTGCACATACATACCTGACTACTGGACCAAGTCCACTGCTGGCCATAACTTCTTCCTCTAAGGTTTTGATCAGCCTGTTGCTTTAGCAAATGACAACAATACAATAAAGTTCATGCTGAGATCACTTGATCGGATGGCTTTTGCCTATTGATCTGTTTTCAGAGCCACATGTGAACAAACTAGACTTTGCTTTTATCACGAGCCTTTGTCTGTCATAGCACATCACACACACACACACACACAGACACACACACACACACAGATTTTTAAACCCCCATGGGCAAAATTTCTCACAGGTTTCAGTGCTGGGAAAAGCCATACGTTTAAGTAACTGATCTGTTTTTATCTTGGACACTATGCTTCTTCTAATGGAATATTTCTCTCTTTGCAGGAACTTAGAGATTGGAAATTTACTATATTGACATTTTTTAAATAAATCGAAATTTTAAGTATACCTGGGGAAATAATATTTAAAATCATTTTTATGATAAATTCTATAGGAATTAAAGCATCTTTGTATAAAATGAGTGTTAAGAACCCCAAGTCATTTTACCTATAAACTAGATCTTGGTGTACTTGTTTTCGCATATGAACGGTTATTGTGAGGCAATGGCCAAAATACAAATAGCAAGTATTTCTGGGTAGTTTCTTTCTTACCTTTTGTCACTGATGACAGCTTTCAGGGCATTTTCTAAATCTTTGGAACTCATTTCCAGGACATTCAAGGTCACTCCAGCTCCCCGAGTCTCCATGCACTTTGCATTGTCCATCTGATCCCCAAACAAGGGCATCATTACCATGGGAACACCATTGCATATTCCTTCATAGATGCCATGGGAGCCGGAATGTGTGATAAAGGCCCGAGTCTTTGGGTGACCTGAGGAGAAAAGCAGGGGTGATCCACCAGTCAAGCCGCTGAGTTTCACCATCTGACATCGTCTGGGTTCTCAAAGGACACTCAGGGCCCAGTGCCATCCACACGTGGCCCTTGCAGAAATGTGCGGAAGCAAATGTGGCTTGAGATAGCCTACTGGGTAAAAGGCAATGTGGGATACATTGACAATAATCCTTTCTGGCTAAACAACCCTTTAGAATAGCCCTGCCTGAGCCACTTTCTTAATTTAACCTTGTTTAGATTTAACCTTGCTAAATCTTCCCCACGTACCAAGCAGATCATTTTGGGGCAGCCACTTGACAAGTTTTGTATTCTTTGCAAGATTTGGAGGTGGAGTCCCAGTGTATCGCCACAGGACCTTGCAGAATAAAAAAAAAAAAAAAAAACAAGTTTAAGAACATATACACACAATTTTTAAAACAAGAGAAGACATCAGCTATAGTAGCTAGAAATTGGAGTCTCTGGACGAATATAAACTTGGAAAAGGTGGGAGGTATGATGATTAAGACGGCTTTTGGGGACAGGTAACATTCTGTGTCTCATTCCAGAGGCTTGATTCCATGGGTGTGTTTCCTTTGTGAATCTGTGAAAATTCAGCAGGTTTTATATCTATGATTTTTGCACTCTTTTGCACTTCAAGGGAAATTACTTAATAAAATGAGTGGGAATGGAACTACAAAAACAGAAATATAAGAAATGAATCCAGTGTCCTAACTAACTGGTTTCTGGAGAAATATTCTTATGCAGTATGAAGAAACACTATCCTGCTCATTTTATTTTAAAAAATAAATTCTCTTGAATACACTTTTGAGTCAGTTAAGAGAGAAAGAGTCCTTCCTGTGCAGTGGATTGTGGTTTAACAGTGTAGTTGAGAGTGAAATAGCAAAAAAAAAAAAGCCAAAAACCAATCTTTGGATTATTAATAATAATTGGGAAGTGGCAGGGAAATCCAAGTTTAAAGCCCAACTCATAAATTAATTTAGTAATTGAAATTCTGGGGTTAGAACTCTTGTAAAGATAGATTTTAAAAAAATCATATAGAATCTTCTTACTGTCTGAGGTATTTTGCCCAAAGCATCAGCAATTTCCATAGCTTTGTGCTCCGGAATCTCCGAGACCATTCAGCCCAAAGAGAAAACCACGATTCCATGTTCTCCAGAAGCATTTACATAGGCTTCAAATTCCTAGAAGCAGAAGAGAAATTTCCAGTTATTTTTTTCTCATATTCTTTGGTGACTGTATACATTCAGCTCCAAATAAGGTATCTTCCTCTTAAGAAAGTGATAACAGGAATGTGTGTTTATGTGTGTGTGTGGGTGTGAGAGAGACACCAAGTATTAGTGTGTGCTGTAACTTCCCTCCCTCCCCAAGTCCTTTCCATCCCAAAGGAGGAATGCTTCCTGCTTACAGAATTATCACCTGGGTTCTCCTTTGAAATGTAGATTCCAAGTCAAGTGTCAAGTTTCTGAAAGAGAAGTGAGTAGAAATAAAGCCAGATCCATTTTCCCAGGGCTTCATGCAGCCAGGAAAGTTTGGAAGAAACAGGTTTTGTGGAGGAGGGCTGAAGGAACTAGCTGAAGGCACTAGGAAGAAGGAAGGATGGGGGAAGGAGCCTCCTGCAGAGAGGAGCGAGGTTTCAGCAGATTCCGTGAAAGGAAACGCGGGAGGAGAGGAAAACTGCCCGAAGAGAATTACAGCAAACCTTCTGTGGACTCGAAAGCTCTGGCACTTCCTCTCTAAGAAAATCTATGTAAAGACCCGTATTACTTTTCAAGACTTCTGGAATATTCTTTTTATGCTGAAAGAATGAATGGAGTCAAAGCACAAAGCTACAGACGACATTAAGAATTAGACTCACGATTAAGGAAAAACCTCAAACAGCAACAAATCCTTCCACAACTCTTGCTCCCCTGCAGACTGCAGCAGAGTTTCCCTATGACAGGCAGTACACTTGAATGAGTAAAGCTCATACCCGTGTCAACCCCGTGCTGAAATGTAACCAGTCACCCGTGCATTTTCCCAACTTTTCCTGGAGAAGAGTTTCTAAGGTGTGTAAGTCAACTTGCCGGCTTTAGCAGAAAGAATATACAGAAACATATTTGAATCTTTCTCCGCTGATTCCACATGTACTGTAAAACGTAAACTGTTCCTCCCGGGGTATGAAAAACACAAAACAGGGGACAGAAACCTTGCCAAGTGTGTCCCAGTGATCTGAGCCCCTTCTGTGGGGTTCAGAGGTTAAGGGCATATGAGTAAACCCTGACCACCAAAGCCTCTTGGCAGGAAGGAGAAATAGGTGCAAATTTCACCCACCCAGCATACGACCCTCACCAAGTGCCCGCTTCCTGTTCCAGAAGTGGGTTCATTAATTCACTATGCCCACTGTCGCAGGAAGCATCCAGCAAAGATCACCTACCTGCAGGCATACAGCCTTGGCTCCTAAAGACAAAGCTCAAAGCAAGCCAACGAGACTTTTGGAAGGAACTTCAGGGCCAGAATGGAGAACAGAGAGAGGGTGGCGTGCAGACCCCTTTGTGGGTTATACCAGCCTGTGCTCCTCTGAATGTGAGACAGGCTCATTCGAAAACGAGGGGCTGAGTGCATTCAAAGTCCTTCCCTTTACCAACAGCATCCTATTGCCATTCTGACGACTTTTGAAGTCAAGGAGTAATTTGGCAGGGGGTATGCCATGCAGCTTGTGGGATCTCAGTTCCCCGACTAAGAACTGAACCCATTAAGTGAGTTTTGGTATAGTTGAACTATCAACTATGATTGATTTGCCAGTTAACAATGAATCTGACAGCTATTAGAACCCGAGCAATCTGTGGTTCCTTGAATGAAACAGGAAGATGGATACTAGAAAATGTCTGTGTGTGTAGGGTGAGAATCGGAGATGGGAGGGATCCCAGCTACTAAGTACAGGTTCCAGGTTAGGACCTGGCAAAGGCCTGTCCCTTAAGGAATAAGAGGTAGACTTAGAGATCAATGTCAAATAAAAGCTCTGAAAATGATAGGGATAGAATGAAAGGACAGAAAAAAAAAAAAAAAAAAAAAAAAAAAAAAAAAAAAAAAAAAAAAAACAGCATCCTTCGGAGTCTGCGTAACCACAAAACCAAGCAGGCTTGCTTAACAACAAAACCCGGCAGCAGAACATGGAGCGTGCCCCAAACAGTGAAACACCCTGCCCAGTGAGGTCAGTAAGTTAATGATTCCTAGGACTTGCTGTCTGCACACATGAGCATGGACCTAGCTTGACCACATAAGGACAAGAAAACTCCCCTGGAGTAGGAGCAGATGATGGAAGCATGATGTCCACACAAGAAAGACAAAGGTCTTCTCCCCCTCCCTGCTTTTCCTTTGATCATAAAACTGGAGCACACTGAGTTTTCAGGTGTGGCATTTCTCACCCACCCTCTTGTAAGCCTCAAGTGTGTGCGCTCAGTCACTGCAGTCGTGTCCGACTCTGGGTGACCCTATGGACTGCAGCCCGCCAGGCTCC
>SRVM01015256.1:0-10257 GCA_007570785.1 Antilocapra americana | reverse complement strand
AGTCTCACAAAGATGTGAGAGACTCAAGGACTGTCAGCGGTTGAGGCCTATTTACCATCCTGAGCTAAGGAGAAAGACTGTGGGGGTCAGGGACTTCAAAGGGAAGGAAGACAATTCCCAGGAAGATGAAGAGAGCAAACCAAATTACATGTAGGTAAGTCTTTCTGATATAAGAAGTTATCTTTAGTATATATGTTTATCATAGTATTATCTTTCTAATATAAAAAGTTATCTTTAGTATTTAGTATCTAATGTAAAAAGTTATCTTTAGTATTTACCAGTATTTCTTGGTATAGGCCTCCTTTCTAAGTTCTTTTAGGTTGTTACCAGTTACATTCAGTCCCTCAGTCGTGTCTGACCCCTAGACCCTATGGACTGCAGTAGGCTATTATGGGAAAGGTAAAAAACTTTGCCTGAGTCTCCTGGGTCACAGTTGCCTTCTGCTTGAAACAATCCACATGCCAAAGGGGCACATTTTGGTGTAGCTTATTTTGCTCCCCTTTAGTGTACATTTTGTTGTTCTTTCCACTCTCCTGTGTTTGAAATGTTTATAGTAAGAAGATGGAAGAAGGAAGATCTCCTGACTGGATTTTTGAATGGATGGAGAGGGACTGAATGCCAAAAACTCAGGTTACTTCTCTCCTGAGTCGTCTTCTTTCTGTCAGATTCCACTTCCTGGAAGACAGTAAGCAGTCATGCAGTGCTGAGTGAGTAAATAATTGTACGGATCAGTGATGGACACATATGCCAGTTACTCTTGTTCCACAAAACACAGCAGTCATTTCTGGTTTGTTGACTTAGACATCAGTAGTTTAAAAACTTCTACAAGCCTCTTGCCCTCTAGCTACTACTTGCTCCTCCTTCCTTCCTTCTTCCTTCCTTCCCTGAGTGTTTTTCATGTCATGTCCTAAAACAGGGACATTACCTGAGTGCTGTGGAGGAGGACAGAGGGAGAAACAGATAGGAATGCTTCACAGAAGGCAGGATGTTCAAGGAGGGCTTTTGAAGGTTGGTCAGCGGAGTTGAGGGGTGCCAGAAGCCTTCCTTATCACACTTGTGAAGCTTTTCTCAACATTGCAGGGAACACTCATTCCTCTTCAGTTTTATTAGATTTTTGTTCTTTTGCCTTCCTCAGAAAAATCCCTCACAAAGCTATTGTGCTAAGCAGTAGTATTTAAGGAAGGATTTCAGAGAGAGAGAGAGTTCTGAAACCAAGGTGATCATGACTTAGTTTCCCTACCTCTAGCTCAGTTCTTCATCTGTAAGTTACCAGTTATAATAATGCCTGTTCATAGGTATGTTGAGAGAAGTTAGTTAGAGGAGCAGCCTGCTGAAGTATGCCCTCCAGGCCGTAGGCTGCCTGGCCTGGATCATAGGACTCAGGGTTTGGCTAATGACTAACCTTTACATTTAACTCTGTGTGTTATATGTTGAGATGACAAACCTGAAAAAAGAAAAAAAGCTTGCGAACTATGTTACAGATACATAATAGCATTATGATGGTAGAATTAAAAATGTCTTTTTGAAAAATAATGAGATATTTGTATGCTCCATGATCTTTAGTTCTTGACCCTTGGAATGCTAAGGGCAGGAGCTCCGTTTTCTTTTTTTTCTAGCACATATAAATACTCAATAATTATTGAACCAGGGAATTCGCATTCCTCAAATTGGAATTCTATGTACTTCCTTTTTTTCCCCCAGGAATTTTTTAAGTTTTGTCTTTTATAATCTTGGTATAATACTAATTTCTAATACATTGTATTTTTACAGTCACTTGGGGGTTATGGATGATGGAAGAATATCGTTGGTTACCCAGGAGTCATAATTTCAGTCATAGTTAATGATTTCTGTAGTTCCTATTAAAATTTATTAGAAGTTTAGATGACCAGTTTATAAATGTGCTTTTCACACTCAGTCTGGTTATAATTTGGAGGCTGACCACTTAAGCTTCTGAACATTCAGACTACATTTCAAAATAAAGAGCCTTCTGCATGCTTATAGGGAAGCAGGGTGAAGAAGCTTCACATGGATTCAAGTTGTAAGTGTGATCAGTTGACTCAGTGGTGTTTGGTATTTGGATGTTGGGGTGACAGCAGGACAGAAACTCCTAGCCTAGGAATTTCTCTCATTAAAAAGCTTTTGAGGTCTCCCTCAACAAATCTCTTTGGATCTTTGTTGTTTTTGTTATACCGCTTTTTCTAAGACTGCGAGGGGTTTCCACCCCCAGTTAGTGCTAATGAAATGGTGAAACAGTGCACAGTTTTGGAAGATGAAATCAAGCCTAGTTTCTGAGTAACTTGTAGATTCTGCTATAAACCCTGCAAAAAATTTTTCTGTTCATTTCTCTCTATATCCTTGCTCCCTAATTACAGAAGATTAAAATATGTATGGTTTATTTGTGGGGAAGGTTTTACAACTTTTTTTTCTAAGTAAAGTCCTTATTTTATTTGCGTAGCTTTTAGAAAGCTACAAGAATTAGAAAGTTATTCAAATTAGTTATTAACTTGTGAGCAAATTCTTAAAAGAAAATTACTTTTCATTCTTTACAATTGTGTGCAGTACATCCCTTTTGTCTTTTTTAAAGTTAGAGAAGGATGGTTTTAGATGTGCCACTGTGGGGCCCTGGCTGGAGACAGGCGTGTGGGCGTGCACCTGCCCTGGACGCAGCCCTGGGGAGAGTGTCCTTCTCCATAGGTCTCAGCCACGTTTGCAGCCAGCCTGGTCAGCAGCCCGGCCATCGGAGCGTACCTTTCTGCCAGTTACGGAGACAGCCTCGTCGTGCTAGTCGCCACAGTGGTAGCCCTTCTAGACATCTGCTTCATCTTCTTGGCTGATCCGGAATCTTTGCCAGAGAAAATGAGACCTCTCTCCTGGCGAGCCCGGATTTCTTGGAAACAAGCAGACCCTTTTGCGGTAAATAAAATCATGAACACACTTACTTTCCTAAATATATTTCAAAACCATACAAATAAAAGTGCATTTCTGTAGATTCAAGCATCCTAGAAGTTGCTGGTTTATTTTTTTCTCTAGTAAAAATAGAAAAGGTTTAATTGCAAATAAGGGACAGAGGTGAACTATACACCAAAGAATATATAAAATTGATAACTCTTGAGAGTCAGACAGGACTGAGTGACTGAACTGAAGTATGTAGTTACTATAGGAGACAAGAGATGCACTTGATGCACTTTTGGTCTACTCAAACATCCTGTGCAGAAAAGGGTGAAAGGATTTTGGACAAAGGTATAGTACTGAAAAGGTTATTACTAGTCAGAGAATCTTGTCACCGACCCCGTGCCTGGAGCACATTCACTTTTCTGCCAGTTGTGTGAGCAAATTTATTATTAACGTTATAAAGAAAAAATTTATGTGTAATGACAACCCTGTAATGTTTGTGGCTGGAGTTGTATTATGAGTGAAAAGAGATGAGATTTTCTTAAAAGGTTCTGGAGCAGTGTGTTTTTTTTTTTATTTTTTAGAGTCTGTTCAGGACCTGTTTCATATGTGAACCAGTATTGTTAACAAAGATGAGCAAAAATGTTTTTTTTAAAAAAAGAAAAGACTGTAATATTTCAAATATGTACCTCTGAAATTAGGACTTGTAACGTCCTTAGAGAGGCGGTAATAGATTTAATGTTAAGGCTCGCTTCCTTTTTTAATCCATTCATCTTTTGTTACCACCTTAAGAAATCAAAACACAGTGAAGCTAATATCCCAGAATATCAGTGACATCAGTATCTTATTTGCCTTTTATGTTTCTCTTTCTGCTTATTTCTAGTCACTGAAGAAAGCTGGAAAAGATTCTACCATTTTACTAATCTGCATCACTGTTTTTCTTTCGTACCTTCCTGAAACTACAGTATTCAAGTTTTTGTCTCTATCTCAGGCAGGTGAGTAAGGAATGCTGGAAAATCAGATATTGGGATCTGTTTTGAATTGTTTTATGGAAAAACCCCAGGTAGCTCAGCTGGAAAGAATCTGCCTGCTATGCCGGAGACCTCGGTTCCATTCCTGGGTTGAGAAGATCCCCTGAGGAGGGCATGGAAACCCACTCCAGTGTTCGTGCCTAGAGAATCCCCATGGACAGAGAAGCCTGGTGGGCTACCGTCCATGGGGTTGCCAAAGTCAACATGACTTAGCAACTAAACCACCACCACCATAGATTCCAATTTTTTCAATTTGCATTCGATTGGAGAGTTATAGACTAGTGTTAATGTCAGCAGCACTGGTATGGGAACCAGAAGTTCTAGGTCTCTTTCATTAGCTAATTGTGTGATTTGAAGCAAGATAATCATTTATGAAGTGTGAAGATTATTTACAATAATTTTTAAAAGTTTTTTTCTGGATTTTATAATGTTTCAATAGATGGCAAACTAGCTTTAAAAACTTGATGTTTAAAACTTAAAAGTTTCAGGCATTCCGTAGCTGCTCTTAAGATTAAGAGGCTTAGAAATCATTGCTAGGTAACTCTGGCTGCTCTTTGGAATAACCATGGGAGCTTTTTAAAACATACCTGTGTCTGGGCCCAGATAGTCTGATTTAATTGATATCAAGTGGGTTCCAGCATCTCTTTTCTGTCTTCTCCCTTTCTCTATTGCCCATATGATTTTAATGTGCAGCCAAAGTTGAGAGCCACGTAGCTTTCCAAGTGAATGTATTCTATGTTGACAGCATCAAAAATCAAATTTTTCTTTTCTTCATTTTTTTTCCTAGTAGACGGTAATGTTACATAGCTCTTGGTGGATTGTAGTGGGGAAAGCATATGAAAACAGTAGGGAGACCTGTAATAGAAAACACCATACTAATAGTTAATCTTAGTTATATTCAGTTGTGCCTGCTTACCGTGATTTCTTATGACAGACTTAGCTATAAATTACTGGTTAAATAAGTGTAACTTTCAGCACTGCCTAAGTTTCCGTTGTCAAGGTTTCATGAACTTTCATCAGCTACTTTATTCTGTAGCTTTAATGGAACATAACATTTCTTATTATAATGTCTATATTGCAAAATGTGTTCATTTTCATAGGTCATAGGATTTGGAGCTGTTAAAATTGCAGCTTTCATTGCTGTGGTAGGAATTCTGTCTATTGTGGTTCAGGTGAGTGTTATTTTACCGATCCACCGCACGTTTTTGGATTTGTTCCAACATTTTTAATCTGAAATAACTGTAGGTGTACAGGAAGCTGCAAAGAAATATTCAAGAAGATCTGCTGCACCTCCACATCAGTTCCGCTCCTTCCCTGCCATGGTAGCATGTTATATACCTATGAACAGTATCATACCCAGTGTATCCACTACAGATCATAGAATTATTCTCTTTTTAATAAAATCTGGAGGTTGTGATTTAGGAGGAATTTAATATAAATTTTTAGAAATTTTAATTTAAGGATAATTGCTTTACAGAATTTTATTGTTTTCTGTCAATCATCAACATAAATCAGCCATAGGTATACCCGTGTTCCCTCCCTCTTAAACCTCACTCCCATCTCCCTCCCCATCCCACCCCTCTAGTTGACACAGAGCCCCTGTCTGATTTCCTTGAGCCATACAGCAAATTCCCACTGGCTGTCTGTGTTACATATGGTAATGTAAGCTTCCAAGTTACTCTCTCCCTCATCTCATCCTCTACAGCCCTCCCCCTGTGTCCGTAAGTCTGTTCTCTCTGTCTGTTTCTGCTTCGCTGCCCTCTAACTAAATTCTTTGGTACCATCATTCTAGATTCTGTATATGTGCGTTAGTGTACAATATTTATCTTTCTCATTCTGACTTACCTCACTCTGTATAATAGGCTCTAGGTTCATCCATCGCATTAGAAGTGACTCAAATACATGCCTTCTTATGCCTGAGTAATATTTCATTATGGATATGCACCCTAACGTCTTTATACATCTGTGTGTTGATGAACGTCTAGGTTGTTTCCTTGTTGTAGCTATTGTAAATAGTGCTGCAGTGAACACTGGGGTGCCTGGTTTTTTTTTTCAGTTTAGGTTTCCTCAAGGTATATGCTCAAGAGTGGGTTTGCTGATTCATGTGGTGGCTTTATTCCTAGTATTTTACTCCTACCATCTTCCATTGTGGCTGGTCACTTTACATTAGCATCAGCAGTGCAAGAGGGCTCCACACCCTCTCCAGCATTTATTGTTAGACTTTTTGATGATGGCCATTCTGACCTATGGGAGGTGATATCTCATTGTAGTTTTTATTTGCATTTCTCTAAAAATGAGTGGTACTGAGAATGTTTTAATAGGTTTGTTAGCCATAGGTGTGTCTTCTTAAGAGAAATGTCTGTTTAGATCTTTTCCCCACGTTTTGATTAGGTTATTTGGTTTTCTGGTATTTAGTTGTATGAGCTGCTCATATATTTTCAAAATGAATCCTTTATCAATTGTTTCATTTGGTATTATTTTCTCACATTCTGAAGTTTGTCTTTTCACCTTGCGTATAGTTTCCTTTCCTGTACAAAAGCTTTGAAGATAATCAGGGCCCACTTATTTACTTTTGTTTTTATATGCATTACTCTAGGAGTTGGGTCATAGAGGATGTTGCTTTGATTTATGTTCTTGAGTGTTCTGCCTATGTTCTCCTCTAAGAGTTTTATAGTTTCCGGTGTTACATTTAGCTTTTGAATCCATTTAGAGTTTATCTTTGTGTATGGTGTTAGTTCAGTTAAGTTCAGTCACTCAGTCGTGTCCAGCTCTTTGCAGGCCCATGAACTGCAGCATTCCCGGCCTCCCTGTCCATCACCAACTCCCGGAGTCCACCCAAACCCATGTCCATTGAGTCAGTGATGCCATCCAACCATCTCATCCTCTGTCGTCCCCTTCTCCTCCTGCCCTCAATCTTTCCCAACATCAGGGTCTTTTCCAATGAGTCAGCTCTTCACATTAGGTGGCCAAAATATTGGAGTTTCAGCTTCAACATCAGTCCTTGCAGTGAACACCCAGGACTGATCTCCTTTAGGCTGGACTGGTTGGATCTCCTTGCAGTCCCAGGGACTTCTCCTACACCACAGTTCAAAAGCATCAGTTCTTCAGCTCTCAGCTTTCCTCACCATCCACGTCTCACATCCATACATGACTACTGGAAAAACCATAGCCTTTACTAGAGGGACCTTTGTGGACAAAGTATGCTATCTGTGTTGGTCATAACTTTCCTTCCAAGGAGTAAGCATCTTTCATGGCTGCAGTCACCATCTGCACTGACTTTGGAGCCCAAAAATATAGTCAGCAGCTGTTTGCACTGTTTCCCCATCTATTTGCCATGATGTGATCGGACCGGATGCCATTAGGATTCTAATTTGATTCTTTTACATGTAGCTGTCCAGTTTTCCCAGCACCAATTATTGAAGAGGCTGTCTTTGCCTCATTGTATATTCTTGCCTCCTTGGTCAAAAATAAAGTACCCTCAGGTGCATGGGATTATTTCTGGGCTTTCTATCTTGTTCCATTGGTCTGTCTTTCTGTTTTGTTGCCAATACCATACTGTCTTGATGACTGTAGCGTTGTAGTAGAATCTACTACAGGAAGTCAGGAATGTGTATTCCTCCCGCTCCATTTTTCTTTCTGAAGACTCTTAGCTATTCAGGGTCTTTTGTGTTTCCATATGGATTGTGAAATTTTTTGTTCTAGTTCTCTGAAAAATACCATTGGTAATTTGATAGGGATCACATAGAATCTGTAGATTGCATTTGGTAGCATAGTTATTTTCACAATATTGATTCAGCTTATCCAGGAACACAGAATATCTGTCTGTTTATGTCATCTTTAATTTCTTTCATCACTGTCTATAGTTTTCCTTGTACACTTTTGTCTCCTTAGGTGAGTTTATTCGTAGATATTTTATTCCTTTTGTTACCATGGTGAATGGGATTGATCCCTGTATTTCTCTTTCTGATTTTTCATTGTTAGTAGATACAAATACAAGTGATTTTATTGTATTGTTTCTTGCAACTTTGGTAAATGCACTGTTTAGCTCTAGTAATTTTCTGATACTATCTTTAGGGTTTTGTCTGTATACTGTCATGTTATCTGCAAACAGTGAGAGCTTTACTTCTTCTTTTCCAACCTGAATTTCTTTCATTCCTTTTTCTCTGATTGCTGTGCCTAAGGCGTAAAAAATATGAATAATAGTGGTGAGAGTGGACACCCTTTTCTTGTTCCTGATATTACGAGGTATGTTTTCATTTTTTCGCCATTGAGAATCATGTTTGCTGTGGGCTTGTCATAGATAGCCTTTAATATCTTGAGGTAGGTTCCTTCTATGCTCATTTTTTTGAAGCGTTTTAATCATAAATGGGTGCTGAATTTTGTCAAAGACTTCTTCTGCATCTACTGAGATGATCCTATGCTGTTTATCTTTCAGTTTGTTAAGATGGTGTATCACACTGATTGATTTGCATACATTGAAGAATCCATGCATCCCTGGAATAAACCCAAATTGATCATGGTGTGTGAGCTTTTTAATGTGTTCTTCAATTCTGTTTGGTAGAATTTTTTTGAGGACGTTTGCATCTCTGTTCATCATTGATATTGGCCCATAATTTTCTTTTTTTTTTTTTTATTAAACCTTTTTTTTTTTAGTTTTGCCAAACAATGACATGATATCACCATGGGTTCACATATGCTCCCCTCCATAAACCCCCTCCCTTCTCCCTCGCCCCGGGAAATCTCGTTGCACCAGTCCCAAGCATCAATCCTGGGCCGGCTATTGCTTAGACATATGATAATTAACATGTTTCAATGCCATTCTCCCATATCATCCCACCCTTTCCCTCATCCACAGAGGCCCTGAGTCTATTCTATACATCTGTGTTCCTTTTGCTGTCTCGCATGCTGGGTTCTCGTTACCGTCTTCCTAAATTCCATATATATGCGTTAATATACTGTATTGTTGTTTTTGCTTCTGGCTTACTTCACATAATTTTCTTTTATGTGTGTTGTCTTTGTCTGGTTTTGGTATCAGGGTCATCATGGCCTCGAAGAATGAGTTTGGAAGTGTTCATTCCCCTGAAATTTTTTGAAAGAGTTTTAGAAGGATAGGCATTAGCTCTTCTCTCACATTTGGTGGAATTCACCTGTGAGGCCATCTGGTCCTGGGCTTTTGTGTTTGGGAGATTTTTGATCACGGTTTGGTTTCAGTGCTTGTAATTGGATTGTTCATATTTCTTTCTTTCTGGTTCATTCTTGGAAGATGGAACTTTTCTAAGAATCTGTGCATTTCTTCCAGATTATCCTATTTATTGCCATATATTTGTTCGTAGTAGTCTCTTTCAGTCCTTCATATTTCCTCATTGTCTGTTGTAGCCTCTCCTTACTCATTTTTAATTTTGTTGATTTGATTCTTTTGTTCTTGATGAGTCTGGCTAAGGGTTCGTCAACTTTGTTTATCTTCTCAAAGAACCAGCTTTAAGTTTATTAATCATTACTGTTGTTTCTTTCATTTGT
Organism: Antilocapra americana; assembly: GCA_007570785.1. Classification (NCBI taxonomy): domain Eukaryota; kingdom Metazoa; phylum Chordata; class Mammalia; order Artiodactyla; family Antilocapridae; genus Antilocapra; species Antilocapra americana. The sequence continues at coordinate 817 of SRVM01015256.1, read as the reverse complement.
TTTTCATTTACTTCTGCTCTGATCTTTATTATTTCTTTCCTTCTGCTATTTTCTGGAAATTTTTTGTTGTTCTTCTTTCAGTTGTTTTAGGTGTAATGTTAGGTTGTCTATGGGATGTTTTTGTTTCTTGAGGTAGGACTGTATTGGTGTAAACTTCTCTCTTAGAACTGCTTTTGCTGCATCCCACAGGTTTTGAGTTGCCGTGGTTTCATTCCGTTTGACTTGGGGGGCTCATCTTCTGGTGTCATATCTTTTTGCCTTTTCATGCTGCTTGGGAGGTTCTCCAGGCAAGAACACTGCAGGGGTTTGCCGTTCCCTCCTCCAGTGGACCACGTTCTGTTGGAGCTCTTCCCCTGTGACCCGTCTGTGTTGGATGACCCTGCAGGGCAGCTCATAGCTTCATTGAGTGATGCAAGCCCCTTCACAAGGCTGGGATCAATTAAAGGGCTATATGCTGTTTTAAAGCATGGTAGGCCACGTGGAACACTCTTCTGTGATTACTGTCTGGAAGACAAGTGAGAATGCCACAAAATTGTTTTCCCAAAATACTAGAACTGATATACCTCATAGAAATACATTCCGGTAAACGCCTTTTACTTTTTAACTGCATTGGTCAGTGTAAATATGTTAAACTTTCATATTGCTCATGTTTTTTTTTTTAAATATTAACTCTGGTTAGTTAGCCCAGATTCATCTTTTATCTTATCCCCTTTCAGTCTGTCTCACTTACTTTTTTAGTAGAGAGGTGGCTCAGACAGTGAAGAATCTGCCTGCAGTGTGGGAGACCCGAGTTCAATTCCTGGGTTAGGAAGGTTCC
>SRVM01015246.1:0-17924 GCA_007570785.1 Antilocapra americana | reverse complement strand
AATTTCATTTTTAATTTCTTCTGCGATTTGTTGGTTATTCAGCAGTGTGTTGTTGAGCCTCCATATGTTGGAAGTTTTGAGAGGTTTTCTCCTGTAGTTGATATCTAATCTCACTGCATTGTGGTCAGAAAAGATGCTTGGGATGATTTCAATATTTTTGAATTTATCAAGGTTAGATTTATGGCCCAGGATGTGATCTATCCTGGAGAAGGTCCCGTGTGCACTTGAGAAAAAGGTGAAATTCCTTGTTTTGGGGTGGAATGACCTATAGATATCAATTAGGTCTAGTTGGTCTATTGTTTCATTTAAAGTTTGAATTTCCTTGTTACTTTTCTGTCTAGTTGGTCTATCCATTGGTGTGAGTGGTGTATTAAAGTCTCCTGCTATTATTGTGTTGTTGTTGATTTCCCCTTTCATGTTTGTTAGCATTTGCCTTACATATTGTGGAGCTCCTATGTTAGGTGCATAAATATTTATAATTGTTATTTCTTCTTCCTCGATTGATCCTTTGATCATTATGTAATGTCCATCTTTATCTCTTTTCACTGCCTTTATTTTAAAGTCTACTTTATCAGATATGAGTATTGCCACTCCTGCTTTCTTTTGGTCTTTATTTGCATGGAATATCTTTTTCCAGCCTTTAACTTTCAGTCTATATGTGTCCCTAGGTTTGAAGTGGGTCTCTTGTAGACAACATATATAGGGGTCTTGTTTCTGTATCCAATCGGCCAATCTTTGTCTTTTGGTTGGGGCATTCAGCCCGTTTACATTTAAGGTAATTATTGATAAGTATGATCCCGCTGCCATTTATTTTATTGTTTTGGGCTCCAGATTATCTATCCCATCGGTGTTTCCTATCTAGGAAAGATCCTTTAGCATTCGTTGGAGGGCTGGTTTGGTGTTGCTGAATTCTCTCAGTTTCTGCTTGTCTGAGAAAATTTTGAATTTTCCTTCAAATTTGAATGAGATCCTTGCTGGGTAGAGTAGTCGGGGTTGTAGATTGTTTTCTTCCATGACTTTAAGTATGTTTTGCCATTCCCTTCTGGCCTGAAGCGTTTCTGTTGAGAGATCAGCTGTTATCCTTATGGGATTCCCCTTGTGAGTTATCTTTTGCTTCTCCCTTGCTGCTTTTAATATTTGGTCTTTGTATTTGATATTTGCCAATTTGATTAATATGTGTCTTGGGGTGTCCCGCTTGGGGTTCATTCTATTTGGGATTCTCTGTGTTTCTTGGACCTGAGTGGCTATTTGCTTCCCCAATTTAGGGAAGTTTTCTACAATTATCTCTTCAAGAATTTTCTGATGGTCTTTCTTTTTGTCTTCTTCTTCTGGGACTCCTATGATTCGAATATTGGTGTGTTTAATATTGTCCCAGAGGTCTCTAAGGTTGTCTTCATTTCTTTTAATTCTTTTTTCATTTTTCCTTTCTGTTTCATTTATTTCTGTCATTCTGTCTTCTACCTCACTTATTCTGTCTTCTATCGCTGTTATTCTACTGTTGGTTCCCTCCAGGGTGTTTTTGATCTCATTTATTGCATTATTCATTGTATTTTGTCTCTTTTTCATTTCTTCTAAGTCCTTGTTAAAGCTTACCTGCATCTTCTCAATCCTTGCCTGCAGGTTATTGAGCTGTAACTCCAACTTATTTTCCAGGTTTTGGATCATTTTCACTATCATTATTCGGAATTCTTTGTCAGGTAGACTTCCTATCTCTTCGTCTTTTGTTTGGTCTAGGGGGTATTTATCCTGTTCCTTTACTTGCTGGGTATTTCTCTGCCTTTTCATCTTGTTTATCTTGCTGTGTTGTCCCTTTATTGTGGGGATTCCTCTCTATGGGAGGGGTTGGATGTGTGGTTTGTCGAAGTTTCCTGGATGGAAAGGCTTGTGTGGTTTTCTGGTGGGTGAGTCTAGGTTTCCTCACTGCTACTAGCAAGAGATAAGAATGGGGAGAAAGCGGTCAAGCCCATGATCTCATTCCCAGGTAGCAGTGGGTACTGGTGCTTGGATCTTGAAAGGTACAAAGTTGATACCAGGTACTAATGAGCAAAGATTAAAAATCTAGAGTAAAGACTGGGTTCTCAAAAATACTTAAAAAAAAAACAGAAAATAAAAATAAAGGAGAAGAAAAAAATAAAAACAAGAAAAAAAAAACAATATATATATATATAAGAGTTTTAAAAATTTAAAAGATGTTCCTAGTACAGTTATCATGAAGGCTTTCTCTGGTGCTGGTGCATTCGGTGAAGGGAAGGGTCTGTAGATTTTCAGATGATTCCCTGGTCCGGCTTCTCCTTTTCACAGACTTATAGACTCCTTTCTATGCAGTTATCGCCACCTGCAGGGCTTTAATTTGCTTCTCCTGTCTGTTTCAAAGCTGTTCTGCTAGCGTCTTCTGTCTGCTGGTCTTTTAAGTGTCTATTCAGCGCTTTGGAGTTTACCCTGCTCCTGGTGAGAGGGCTTCCCCCACCCCCTCTGCTCAGGCTCTCTGTCGTCCGCCCAGCACAGTTGGGGAGTGGGGCTTCTCCCCTCCCCGGCCCAGCCGCTCTCTATGCAGTCTGATCTACCGGCAGAGATTTAATTTTGGAGTTTGCCCGGCTCCTGGTGAGAGGGCTTCCCCGCCCCCTCTGCTCAGGCTCTCTGTTGTCCGCCCAGCACAGTTGGGGAGTGGGGCTTCTCCTCTCCCCCGGCCCAGCCGCTCTGTTTTCTCGGCGTGCAGCTGAGCACTCCTTCTAAGGTGTACACAGCACCGATCCGTCCAGAATCCCCAGAAGTTTTGGTTAGCCTCCCCGGGGCTGGGTTATGCCCACTGCTCTCAGGCGGGGGCTGGGCCGGTCCGAAGCCAGAAGCTGCCCAGCCTCTCTGTTGACTCCTCACCGCCCTTTGTTTTGTGCACGGACCTGGGGGGGAGAGGGAGCTTTTCCTGGAAGGTTAGGTCCCTCAGGCTGCTCCGTTCCCTGAGCCCGCGGCCCGCCCCTCCCTGAGCAGGAGCAGTCTGCTTCGGCTGTGCTGTGGCTCTCGGCTGTTCCTTGTAGCCAGAGACGAACCTTGCAGGGCTTAGCTATTAATCTGCTTCTGCTCTCAGCTATATTGCTCTCCAAGATCCACCGCAGATCTGCCAGAGAGAATGCTCCCTGGTATTCAGAAACCTTTCTCCTCTTTTTTTTTTTCCTCTTTATTCCAGACTCCCCTTCCGGGATGGAACCCGTCCCCAGCTCTTTGTCTCTCCCTCTACTTTTTTTCTTTTCTTTCTTTTGTCCTACCTCCTCACGTCGGCACTGGGTCACCTCTCCAGATGCCCGATGTCCTCTGCCAGCATTCAGTTCCTGTGTTTTGGAGTTTGCTCGGCCTTTAAAAGTTCTTTTGGTATATTTATTGGGGAGAGAGTGTTCTCCCCTTCCTATTCCTCCACCATCTTATTTTCGCCCTCTTCTTTGAATAGTTTAAAGATGTCATTTCATTGTCTTTAGGCATTAATGGTTTCTAACAAGAACTCTGCAATGATTCTTAGTCTTGTTCCTCTGTATGTAAAGCACCTTTTATCCACCTTCCTCTGGCTGCATTTAATATTTTCTCTTTTAAACAATTTGATTATGATATGCCTCTCTCTGGTTTTCTTTTTGTTTATTCTCCTTAGGATTCATTGGTATTATTGGTTCTGGGGGTTTATAGTTTACATAATTTGGAAATTTTTCAACCATTATTTTTTCAAATAATTTTTCTATTCTTCCTTCTCTTTTCTGTTCTCTTTCTGTGACTCCAATAAGTACATTAGACCACTTAATATTGTTCCATAGGTTGTTGAGTTTCTATTCATTTTTTTCCAGATTTTTTTCTGCTTGTGCTTCAGTTTGCTTAGTTTATATTGCTAATGTCTTCAAGTTTCATATTTTTATCTGTAGTATCCAATCTGCTGTGTTCAGTGAATTTCACATATTATGTTGTTCATTCCTAAAACTTTCATTTGATTTTATATTTTCTATTCTCTCATTATGTTCATGTTTTTCTTATAAAATTGGAACAGCTCAATTATATTTTCCATTGTGATTTTAATATAATTGTTAATTCCTTCTTCTCTGTCATATCTTAATCTCTATATATCAACTGATTTTTTTTCATGGTTATATGTCAAGTTTTCCTGCTTCTTCATAGGTCTAGTAGTTTTTTATTGGCTGCTGGACAGTGTGAAGTTTACACTAAATGTTGGAGTTAGTTGTATTCCTTTAGATAGTGTCAGGCTTTGTTCCAGTTATCTCACTTGTGGATCAGTTTTATCATTTCAGAGCTTGTTTTTAAACTTTTAAAAAGGCAGATATGATGCCAGTTGGGATTCTCTGGTAGGTCAGTGGTAAAGAATCCACCTGCCAAGCAGGAGATACAGGTTCAATCCCTGGGTCAGGAAGATCCCCAGGAGGAGGAAATGGCAACCTACTCCAGTATTCTTGCCTGGGAAATCCCACAGACAGAGGAGACTAGTGGGCTACAGTCTATGGGGTCGCAAAGAGTCAGACATGATTTAGTGATACCTATGGCCGATTCATGTTGATGTTTGACAGAAAACAATAAAGTTCTGTAAAGCAATTACCCTTCAATTAAAAAATAAATTAATTTTAAAAATACAAGAAAAGCAACAAAAGATGCTGATTTAGTCTGACTTTTAAGAAATAGTCCTTCTGATTTCTCTACTGAGTGATCCTTTAATTCTCTGAACTCTGTTTACTTTGGTTGTTGGAAGTATTAGTGATTCCTAGCTCCATGTGTGTTCTAGGAATTTTTGTCTCACCAATCTTTGATAAATCCTTCTAACCAGAAAAATGAATTCATTGGTATATGAAAATAGTTTGTATTTACCTGACTTGGGAACTCTTTTATCTCTCTTTTGATTCTAAGAAGGCTCTAGTAAATATACATATGATGCTCACCTCCTCACTTTACACTTTCTCTTAATTGTAAGTATGAACCTATGGCAATCCCCTATCCTCCAGGGAATCTTCCCAACCCAGGGATTGAACCCGGGTCTCCTGCATTGCAGGCAGATGCTTTACCAGCTGAGCTACCAGGGATGCCCTGTTTCAATTTAAAGAGGCACAAACAGAAGATTCTTAGATTCCTGGTATCCTGCTCTACAATAGAGAGAGGTGGCAAAGTTGCTGATGAAAAATTCACTGAACTCTAGATGTCAGGGTTCTAGAGCTGGCTCTTCTATTCTTTGTTGGACTGAAAACTCACTTGATCCTTCCTTCTATTACTCTTTGGGTTAGATGATCTTCAGTCCTTTTCAGCTCAGATAGCCTATGATTCTAATATAGAACAGAGGTCAGATTTCTGGTATTCTCAGTGACCACAAATTAGAGGGCAGTAGGTAAATATTCTGGGCATTATAAATCAGATAAAAGATCAAATTCCTCTTTTTCTTTAGCCTCCAGTGAGTTCAAGTACAAATTGACTTCTCTGTGCTTTACACTATAGTGAATTTTCCCATGGGTGGCTGATATTCATCCTGAATTTCTCCCTGGAATGTATCTATTAATTCTAATTTATATTTTGACTGATCTCATTACTATGTTTCTTTCTTTATCAATTTTATTTCTTGTCTTACTAATCCAAGAATACGGATTCTTGTATGTTACATTAACATCTTTATAGAGCATGGTGCTGGTGGTGAGAAATTTTAAAATCCTTAAATGAGGAAACAATGAAAACAGATGCAAAAAAGTACCATAAACATGTAACATATGACATTCAGATAATGTATTTATATAATTCTTAACAAGTTTCTTTATGTGTCTTTCTCTGAAGACAGCAAATGAAAAGTCTAATTTGGAAAGTGAATGGAAGGATGATAGAGACAGGAAAAAATAGCAGCAGCAAGAGGTGACCATTTATTTTTCATATTAGATGGAGAAGAGAGATCCCCAAAGAGAAAGAAAACTGCCTTGTGTTTTATAGCTTCTCACCCAAGTTGATATTCAGTATGATGACATCTCACCATGAAGACTAAACAGTTATCACTACTGTTTTGCTTGAGAAGGCAGGGAAGAAATACCTTTTTTGTTTGAGACTGAAACCGCCAGAAAGCTCTAATTACTTTTACTGTAATGTGAGTTCACTTCTCACAAAAATCATGGAAAAATACATTCTTTTGATTTGCTTGGCAGATGCATTTCTAATGCAACCGGGAGGTTATGGTAACAGAAGTGCCATCAGTGATGCACTGCCTTCAGAATTCTACAAAGATTCTGAATGTCACGGGTCCTGGAGGAAGGATTTTTCCATACCAGCCTTCCTGGCACTTGAGATCTGATCTTCTCATCTGTTTTCTTGATGTAACATGAATGGGATTTCTGCCCTTTAGCACAGCTCAGATGTCTGATTGTGGCCCTTCTCTCTTCTTGGATTCGATAGACACTTATCAGACTGCAACTGAGTTACCTTCCTGTGTTCTGATTTCTCTTTCCCTAGTTTCCACAGCTGTGTGCCAGAGTCTGGTAGATTAGAGGCCCTCATCACTGAGCACAGATTAGCATCATCTACATACCTAGAGATGTCCTCAAGAGCTGAGTCTTTGGGGGCACCTCTCAAAGTGACACCTCTGCTCTGCCAGCTTACTTGAGAGTCCATTTGTTCCTAGAATGCCCTTGTTTTGTTCTTTGCTCAAAGACACTCCCTTTAACACTTTATATAACTAAGTGACCTATGCCTTAGTTCCGCCATAAGATTCTCTCAGCCTTGCTTAAGGTAAGAAGGGATACTCTCAGGATGGGAACTCCATCCTGCCCAATCTTTATAAACATTAAAGTCTTTTTAAAAAAAATTACCTATTAAACTTGATTTGCATTATTCTAATCTCAGTGCCTCATTTCTGGGCCCTTGACTGAAGCAAAAACCATTAACAGTGGGTTAGAATTTCTTCAGATTTTACTTAATGAGTGTTTGGATTCTGAAATTTGTTTTAGATTCATTCTTCTGTATCTCAAACCTGAGCCCTTGGTGATTTTTCCTCTTTGCATTTATTAATCCTTAATGCCTGCCAGGAATGTGAAATTATATCTCTTTTGTTATAAGAAAAGCAATGATGAAGCTATTAGTATTATATGTTCTACCCAGGCAAGGTATCTTTTGGGGAATCAAATTCTGGTTTATGTATAACATTTAGCATATAGGTAATCATTTTACTTCAAATATTAGAATACATGTTTCATAGCATAATTTAAATATTTTAAAATAAAGCTAAATCAATCTATTTTTCCCATGTAATTTAGAAGATACTTTAGGATTTTTCCCATTGTTTTTCAGTCATTAAGTCATGTCTAACTCTTTGCAACCCCATGGACTGCAGCATGCCAAGCTTCTCTGTCCTTTACTATCTCCCAGAGTTTGCTCAAATTCATATCCATTGAGTTGGTGATACTGTCTAATCATCTCATCTTCTGCCACCCTCTTCCCCTTTTGCCTTTGATCTTTCCCAGCATCAGGATTTTTAACAATGAGTTGTCTCTTCCCATCAGGTAGCCAAAGTTTTTGAGCTTCAGCTTCAGCATCAGTCCTTCCAATGAATATTCAGAATTGATTTCCTTTATGATTGGTTTGATCTCATTGCTGTCCAAGGGACACTCAAGAATCTTCTCCAGCACTTTTTTTCATTAGCTAAGTATATTTTGAACATTATCATGGTATTCCCAAAGTAGCTAAATGTTTTATTTACAATACTTGGAAGAAATAATATTGTAATCTTTTTAAAAAATTAAATATATTCTGACAGTATTCTGAGTTAGATATATGAGAAATAGAGGAAAAAGAATACACTCAGCTGTTATTTAAGGAGAAATCATTTTCATTTTCCTTTCTCTGTGGGCAAGAAACATGAGATAAAAATAATCAGAATAAGGTCCTTAGGTATTGAGAATTTATTAGAATCAGAGCACTTACTAATTCAGAGCAAATGAGATCTATAGATCGTTAATTGCAGCTTGGTGTCTTTTATAAGAATGCCTCATGTAGTGAGCACATTGTCCCTTCACTAAATGAGTAGTGATTATCTGGGAGATTACTGTGATTTATAAGCTCATTTTCTTCATTTTACTTTACATGTGCCAGACACTGACTCATTCAATAGAAAAGCAAAACAAGCCTGATTTTTTAGAAATTAAATGCTTTATTGATTATTGTTATTCTCACCAGAAAGTTATAATGTATGGGACTGTTGAACATGTAGTATATAAAATTTTAAAAATAACTTTACTGCAGGCTTTAGGTGATATACCCTGATTTTGGTATACCATATTCCTGCCAGAATCTAAAATATGCTACCCAAATGGAGTAAAACAGTATTGATTGTTATGGGAGGAGAGGTTATTTCCTTGGAAAAAGATTCTACTTTATCCTGAAATATACCCTATTCAGACAAGTGTGACCTCTACAGTAACTTGAAGAATTGTATGTCTTCCATCTTTAAGGTGAAAAAGAGCCAGACACTAAACTGTGATGAGTAATCAGAGAGTATGATGCACAAGCAACATGTTACTCCTTGTTTTTCAGTAAATGGTTTTTGGTAGCTTCAGATATCAAAGGAATTGATTAGATCCTTAAGTTATTTATACATGCAAAGTTAAGTGGAGAATTTACACAATTATTCTGATTGTTGAGAGGCAGTAAAACATGATGCTAAGAGCTTGGGCTCTGCAGCCAGACTGCCTAGATTCTCAACATAGATCTGCCAGTATGATCTTGCACCATCTACTTAACCTCTCTGTGCTTGCTTTCTTCAACTATAAAATAGGGATATTAACATTACCTAGCTCCTAGGCCTAAATGAGTTAATACACATACATTGAATGGTGGCAAACATAAGATGGTAAGTGCTAGCTGTTACTATCATTTAGACAAAAGGAATATGTATACAGATTCATGGGCTGCTTTTTGTTGATCAAGGAGTAAATTACTTTGGGAACTTGAACATTAAAAAATATTTTGAAGTAGGCTGTTAATTTATAGGTAATGGTGTAGTAACGGGAAATATGCTAGAGTGAGAAAGGAATCTACCATTTTTGAAGAGCCTGTATAGATACCTTGAAGTAAAGCAAACAAGGGTTTACATTCCAGCTCTGTTCCTTGCTGGTTTGTCAACTTGAGAACATTGTTTAATTTTAAATTTTTCCATCTGGTAAGGGGTGGGGGGCAGTGCTACCTTATACTGTTGTGAGCATTTGCAATAATGAATATAGAATTTTTAGCATAATGCTGGTATATAATAGGAATCAGGCAATAATTTAGTGGCTGTCTTTCAACAGCTTGATAGTAGAAATCCATCTCATCCAAATAGCTCTCTCAGAGTCAAACTCAGGGAAGGGACCTGGGCAAAGTCAATCTATTACTTTTCATTTTTTCTTCTTTCTCCTTTGAAAGTAAGGAACACTTGTGATATATGAGTTTATTCCATGGGTAGACCTAGGAGTCATCTCAGCAGGATTTTAGAGACACTTCTCAGTTGAATCACCCAATGTTTAGGGCAGGTACTGGGGTACAAATCTCAGTTCCCGTGGTATAGAGCTGTTGAGCCAGGATGGAGCATAGTATTCTGAAAGAGCATCAGGAGAGAAGAAAATCAGTCATGTGTCTCTCAAGAAGCACAGGTCCTGTAGAGGTCAGTGTTGAGCCAAGTTGGAAGTTTGAGTAGGCAGAAGATGTTTCTGACTTATTTCAGAGGCTTAGCCCTAGGCCTGGCATATAGATTTGAAAGAGTAGCAAGACAAATTCCCAGTTCCAGAGGTTCTGATAAACTGCTCAGTTATCAAAGAAAAAGCAGCAGAAAAGCTGTGTGTGGTGGGGATTAACATTTAACCAGCGTCTACTTTGTGACATACGCTGTGCTACATTTTTCTGTGTGCTAAGTATTGTTATCCTGCCATTTTAAACTGAAGTTTGGAGAAACTAAGAAACTTGTCCAAAGTAAGAGAGCTCTCAAGTGCTGGAGCGGAGAACCACACCAAGATCTGTCTTGTTTAGCCTCTAGAATCTCAGGGATTCTGAAACTAGAGAGCAAGTCGTGTACTTAACTGCTAGAACAAGGATACCAAGAGAAACCTTATTTTGTGAAAATGGTTGAAAACCTACCAATTATAAATAGGCACCCTGTCAAACAAAGCCAGAGGTGTAGAGTGACTTGATCCTAAGTCATTGCAATAGACTTAAATTTCTGAAGACTAAGGTTAGGATTTATCTTGGAACATGGGAGTGGATAAGCCTTAAGGAGAGGAAAGGTGATGTAAATGACAGGAGGAGGGCTGCAGGGAAGTAACCTCAAAACTCATTGTCTTCTGCCCCACCTTCACACAGTACTTTAGTTTTTTTAAATTATTTTTTATTGGAATATAGTTGATTTACAATCTTAGGTTATTTTCTGTCATGCAGCAAAGTAAATCAGCTATATATATATACACATATATTCACCCTTTTAAGATTCTTTTCCCATAATTGGTCACTACAGAGCGTGGAGTACAGTTCCCTGTGCTGTATAGTAGGTTCTAGTTAGTTTCATATTTTATATATAGTAGTCCTACAGTACTTTAAATGGGCCCCTGGAGTCTGCAAAGTGCAAAGCATTAATGTAAAGCTCTTAGTGCTTTTGCTGTCTAATTTGTTATCATGGAGTAGCCAAGTAATATTTCTGATGAGCAACAATGATCCTTAAGTTTAAGTATGTAGAGGTAGGTTGGCAGTGCTTTATGTGGAAATTCTGTTCTCTGAATTTCATTAAAGTAAATCATGGCCTGATTATACTGCCTCTAAAGGAAATAGGAAAATTAAGGGAAATAATATCACCAAGTTGCAAACAAGATAAAAACAGAGATGTCTCTATTACAAAGCTATACCAAAAAGTTTCATATTTAACTACTTATTTCTAGGACCACAGGACAGAAATTATATCTTAGATACTTAAATTAGTATATGAAGGTTGGATTTTTGAGGCTAGTAAAGTCAGGATTTGATTTTATCAAACTGATTACTCTTTAGGGCTACCTCAAAGGTGAAACATTTTGTATCACACTCAGTTATTTGATTTCTAAAATTTCTGTTTATGTCACAGGATTTGTTTACCATCAGGAGAAACGGGACACAGTTTAGGACCAATTGCCTATTCTTTTTAATCATGTAGTAACTTCTTGTTTGGTTAACAAAAAGAATCCCTCTTATTTACTCTGGGAAGGCTTGCTTGGACCCAGCAGCATTTTTACATCAGGCAAGTGTCTCATTGGACTGTCAAAATTTGTGAGTGAGGAAATAGTTAAATTGAAATTTGAAATATTCCAAGGACATATTTATCTTTTTTCTAAATAGTGAAACAGTGACACATTTTGAAATGGGAGATTAGCTTGTTAGTCACTTCATACTTTTGTTTCCAAAATCTTCTTGCCATGTTTGGTAATTTTTAAACTGCCTCATTGAGTTGGAGCAGCCATACAACCCACCTCCATGTAAAAACTTTAGAATATTTTTTTTTAAATGCTCAGGATCATACCACCTTAAATCAAAATGTATAATTGTTTACATTAATTTTTTTCTTCTTTCTTTTCAGGATCTTTCCACTTGTATATGTGATCTTTATTTTTTTTTGAAAAAATTTTTATTAAAAAATTTTTTTTGGCCACACCATGCATAGCCTGTGGGATCCTAGTTCCCAGCCAGGGATTGAACCTGTGCTCCCTGCAGTGGAAGCATGGAGTCCTAACCACTGGACTACCATGAAAGTCCCAATATTTACATTTTAATCACACAGTTACATGAATATATTTTCATTGGAAAAATTCAAATGCAGAAATATATAGAGTGAAAAATGGAAGTCACTCTTTACTTACTCTTCTCCTCTTAAATCTCATGATCCTTATTAGGTCATCCTTAATCATTCCTGGCTAAGCTGGTAAAGAATCTGCCTGTAGTGTAGGAGACCTGGATTTGACCCCTGGGTTGGGAAGATCCTCTGGAGAAGGGAAAGGCTCCCCACTCCAGTATTCTGGCCTGGAGAATTCCCTGGACTGTATAATCCATGGGGTCGCAAAGAGTTGGACAGGAATGAGCAAATTTCACTTCACTTCACTTAACCATTCTTAAAGGCTTAATTCAGTCAGTTCAGTTTAGTTGCTCAGTCGTGGCTAACTCTTTGCAACCCCGTGAATCGCAGCACACCAGGCCTCCCTGTCCATCACCAACTCCGGAGTCTACCCAAACCCATGTCCATCGAGTCGGTGATGCCATCCAGCCATCTCATCCTCTGTCGTCCCCTTCTCCTCCTTCCCCCAATCCTTCCCAGCATCAGGGACTTTTCCAGTGAGTCAACTCTCCGCATGAGGTGGCCAAAGTATTGGAGTTTCAGCTTCAACATCAGTCCTTCCAATGAACACCCAGGACTGATCTCCTTTAGGATGGACTGGTTGGATCTCCTTGCAGTCCAAGGGACTCTCAACAGTCTTTTCCAACACCACAGTTGAAAAACATCAATTTTTTGGCACTCAGCTTTCTTCACTGTCCAACTCTCGCGTCCATACATGACCACTGGAAAAACCATAGCCTTGACTAGACGGACCTTTGTTGGCAAAGTAATGTCTCTGCTTTTCAATATGCTATCTAGGTTGGTCATAACTTGCCTTCCAAGGAGTAAGCATCTCTTAATTTCATGGCTGCAATCACTATCTGCAGTGATTTTGGAGCCCAAAAAGGCTTAATATGCATCCAATTAATTCTTTCAGTAATTTACTATGCATATATGCACATACACACACAAATAAAATTTTAAACTATACCATTGGGGCAACATATTTTCTTCACTTAATATGGTTTTTTTTTGTTGTTGTTGGTAAAGTGATGTCTCTGCTTTTTATTTTTATTTATTTATTTATTTATTTTATTGTGTTGATTTTGCCATACATTGACATGAATCCACCATGGGTTTACATATGCTCCCCCTCCAGAACCCCCCTCCCTCCTCCCTCCTGATTCCCTCCCCCTGGGTCATCCCGGTGCACCAGCCCCGAGCATCAAACCTGGGCTGGCGATTGATTTCACATATGATAATTAACATGTTTCAATGCCATTCTCCCATATCATCCCACCCTTGCCCTCTTCCACAGAGTCCACGAGACTGTTCTATATATCTGCGTTTCTTTTGCTGTCTCGCAGGCAGGGTTCTCGTTACCATCTTTCGAAATTCCATATATATGCATTAGTATACTATATTTTTGACATATTTTTCCTTTGAAATCTGTCTCATCTTTAAAACTGCTACATAGTATTTCAAAATAAATATGGAGCATAAGATTAGATTGAAACTGTCAACTTCTCATTTAAAATACTATAAAGTTTATGCTCCCAGCAGTAGTGCAAGAGAGTACCATTTCCACATATCACTGCCAACACTGACTATATATATCTTTTAACATTTTGCTAATCTGATGGGTCAAAAGGATAGAAATTGTTTCTGTTTTTATTACTTGATCATAATAATATATTATTTTAATCACAGGCTCAATTTGCAAATATTTACTTAGAATTTTTATTGATACTTAGAGCAGTCTAATGTTTTTTATTTATTTTTAATTGAAGGATAATTGCTTTATAGAATTATGTTGGTTTCTACCAAACATCAACATGAATCAGCCATAGATTACCTATGTCCCCTCTCACTTGAACATTCCTCCCACCTCCCTCCCCACCCCACCCCTCTAAGTTGTTACTGAGCCCTGGTTTGAGTTCCCTGAGTCATACAGCAAATTCCTATTGGCTATCTATTTTACATATGGTAATGTATGTTTCCGCATTACTCTCTCCATTGGTCTGATATAGAAATGAGGTTAAATTAAGCTTACAGTATAATTTGAGAAGATTTTCTTATTTTCCTATGATTTGGAACTGTTTATATAAAGTACAGGAATATTTCCTTTGTGAAACCTTCTCTGCCTGGTGACTTTTGTCATGGTAGGTTTTTAGATTTCTTTCATGATTATCAGTGTCTTGATGTTTTTTACCTCAAGCCTATTTCAGTGACTAACTTACATAGTTTAGAAAATCATTCAGGTCATCTCGCTTTCAAGTTTATTAAGTACAAAGTGATACATCTTTTTTACAATTTTATTTAGTATTATTTCCCTAGTTACATTTTCATTTCAGAATCCAAGTATGTATGTGTGTGTGCTGTAGTTTTCTTAGCTATGTTATTGTTACTTAATTAGCTTTTTGAAAAAACCAGACTTGTTTTTTTTCTTTTTGTGATTATTTTCTACGTTATTATTTTAGTTTTTATTTTTAAACTTATTATTCATTTTTGTCAAAGTCACATATGCACATAGTTTAAAGAATCAAGCAGTTCTATAAGGCATGCTATAAGAAACATGGAGTCCCCCTGCTCCTATTTCTTACTCTCAAGTGTTTTAGAAGATCCATTTGGTATTATCTCCATATCTCTATATATTATGTGTTTGTGGCTACTTCTTGATGTCTCAATTTCAAGCATTATCAACTGACTTCCCTTTGTATATAAGGAAGAATTAATTTTCTGTCCACCTACTCCTCATCTTTATCATTCCTCCCCCCCCCATTTTCTAACCATATTCCTAGGCTCCTGATTTGTTGTTGTTTTGCTTATATGACTATTTTAGGTTTACATTATTATGACTAAATCAGTGGTTTTCATATTGGCTGCACATTTAAATCACTTGGGGGAGCTTAAAACATAAATACTGATACCTATTATTGATTTAATTGGTCCAGATGTGGTTTGTGTATCTTAAGTTTTAAAAGCTCCTTAGATGGTTCTAATGTCTGTGTAGTGTTGAGAACCAAGGAAATGTTATTCACAGTTGATTACTCAGTTTAATTTTCCTTTCTAGAAAACTTTTTAATTTGCCTTGGAGGTATTAATTATCTTTCTATATTTGCTTAATTTTCTATATCCTTATCCCTAAATCCAATCCTTTGGCCACCTCATGCAGAGAGTTGACTCATTGGAAAAGACCCTGATGCTGGGAACCGTTGGGAGCAGGAGAAGGGGATGACAGAGGATGAGATGGCTGGATGGCATCACCGACTCGATAGACATGGGTTTGGGTAGACTCTGGGAGCTGGTGATGGACAGGGAGGCCTGGTGTGCTGCAATTCATCGGGTCTCAAAGAGTCGGACACGACTGAGCAACTGAACTGAACTGATCCCTAAATCAACCCCAAATTCCTCTCAGTATACTCATGTTTGTCAAGTGTTCATTCACTGTCATCTTCTGGAAGAGATCACTGTGGTAGCCTTCAGAACAGTTCTTGCCTTACTGAGCTGGGGTCTAAACTGTTCCTACTGTCATCTCAGTATCTTACTTGACCAGCCTCCTGAGAATTCCTTTCTCCTCTCTTGCTTTGGCTCCTGGTTTTCTGGATCCCATGTCTTCCTGTCCTCTGGGTTTACTACCTCATTATGGTAGAGCACCTCTCTTAATGACTTCCCTAGAGAGAAGAGTTCATAGAAGGTGACTTTTTAGAAATTATCTTTGCAATAATAAATTAGCTGGCTATACAGATGTTGATTGGAGATCATTTTTTCTTCAGAATTTTAAAATAAAATGCCTCCTTATCTTACAATTTCCAGTGATGCCACTGAGAAGTCTGACGTCATTCTGATATTTTATGAGAACCTATTTTTCTCTCTCTGAAATCTTTGAGGATCCTCTCTTTACTCAGTGTTCTGAAATTTCCTGATGATGTGACATGAAGAGGATCTATTTTTATCTATTGGTGGATCCTTTCAATCTAGAAACTCATCTCTTTCAGTTGTGGGAAGTATTTTTGGATAGGCGTTTTGATTATTTCTTTCTCTCCATTTTGTATTCTCCCTTTCTAGAACTCTCTTATTGGGATGTTAGACCTCTTGGAAGTGTCCAGCTATCATTTAATTTTTGTTTCCAAGAGCTCTTTTTAATTCTTGAAGTGTTTCTTCTATAGCATCCTTCTCTTCTTTTCTAGAAGCAACATCTCATTTTCTTATGAGGAAAATAACTATTTTTTCTTTAAGCTTTCTTTCCCTTGTATAGTCTGTCCCTTCCAACTTTTGCTTTGCTTTCCCCCCTCCCCCATGTGTGTATGTATGTGTGTGTGTGTGTCTGTGTGTGTGTGAGTGAGAGAGAAATTTAGAGGTCTTCTAATGTCTAGGGCATAACAGTCAAGTACTAAAATGCTCATCAGGGTATCTCTTTGCAGATAGCTGAGACTTGTGGAGTATAGCTTCTGGCTAGACCTTTCTGTAGAGAAACTCCACAGTGTCATTATATTGAGTACATTTTTTCTTAGTGGTCAGAGTTCCTAGAAAAATACACTTCCACTACCCTGCTGGGTGGGGATGGAGGGGTGGTAGTGGTGTATAATCCTGGTTGCCATATTTGAGAGCCAAAAGAAGAAGAAAGAAGTCTTAACATCAGCATGCAGACTTTCACAACATACTACACTTTTAGTGTGGTGTCCTTCTCTTAACTGTGCATAATATCCTGCAGTCTACAGAACCTGTATTTTTTCCCCTCCAGAGAATAAACTCCCATCTTCTGGATAGGAAACAGAACTTACTTGGCTGCATGAAATGAGAAGGGAGATTTTTTTCTCCCTCACCAGATGTTGATTTTATCTTGTCTTTGCTCCTTCATCACTCTACTTCAGAGATAGCTGGAGCAACACATTTTGAAACATTTTGGAGGATCTGTGGTATAAATCAAGTTATTCCTTGGTGTTCTCTATTGCTTGCATAGGATTCAGCTTTCTCAATTCTATTACATAGGTAACCACTTGTTCATTTGCTTTTCAGGTTCCAGAATTGTATTTCGGTTTGTTCTTCTGTTTGTGTCATTGGAATATATAACTACTAAAAAAAATTCCATAACTGTCATGGATTTCATTGTTTTGCTTATTTTGTTTTTGATTTTTTTTTAGAAATTAACATGAGGAGTATGCTCTGTCTTCTATAAAATTGTTTAATCCTATGGTACCTCAGACATTAAAGAATCTGCCTGCAATGCAGGAGACCTGGTTTGATCACTGGGTTGGGAAGATCCCCTGGAGGAGGGCATGGCAACCCACTCCAGTATTCTTGCCTGGAGAATCCCCATGGCCAGAAGAGCCTGGCAGGCTACAGTTCATGGGGTTGCAAAGAGTCGGACACAGCTGAGCAACTATGCACAGCACATTATTTTCAGAGAATATATTTTGTATTATTTCAGTCTTTTGAAATTTGTTAAGGTTTGTTTTACAACCTAGAAGATAGCTTATCTTGGTGAATGTTCCATGCATATTTGACAAAAATGTTTATTCTGCTGTTGTTTCATGGAGTGTCCTATAAAAGTCAGGTCAAGCTGTTTGGTAGTGTTATTCAGGTCAACTACATGTATATGAAAGTTTTTGGTTTTCTTTTCTTAATATAATTTTTATTTATTTTTGGCTGTGCTGGGTCTTCATTGCTACCTGGCTTTTCTCTAGTTGTGGTAAGCAGTGGTTGCTTTCTAGTTGCAGTACATGGGCATCTCATCGCAGTGACTTCTCTTGCTGGGTAGCAAGGGCTCTAGGGTGTGTGGGCTTCAGTAGTTGCAGTTTGTGGGCTCTAGAGCACAGGCTCAATAGTTGTGGCACAAGGGCTTAGTTACTCCACCACATGTAGGATCCTCCTGGATCAGGGATTGAACTCATGGTCTCCTGAGTTGGCAGGTAGATTCTTTACCCCTGAGCCACCAGGTGAAAGGTTGTGGACGAGATCACAACAAAGACGCCGGGAATCTTGGCCTCCGGAAGAGAAGAATTCAATCCGGGGCCAGGGATGAGGCTTGATTGCTCAGAGCTTTTGTATAATAAAGTTTTATTAAAGTGTAAAGGAGATAGAGAAAGCTTCTGACATAGGCATCAGAAGGGGGTAGAAA
>SRVM01015235.1:0-19076 GCA_007570785.1 Antilocapra americana | reverse complement strand
CAAAGATAAGGTGTCCATAGATGTGTGGATTTATCTCTGGGCTTTCTGTGTTGTTCCATTGATCTATATTTCTGTCTTTGTGCCAGTACCATACTGTCTTGATGACTGTGGCTTTGTAGTACAGCCTAAAGTCAGGTAGGTTGATTCCTCCAGTTCCATTCTTGTTTCTCAAGATTGGTTTGGCTATACGAGGTTTTTTGCATTTCCATACAAATTGTGAAATTATTTGTTCTAATTCTCTGAAAAAGACCTCTGGTAGCTTGATAGGAATTGCATTGAATCTATAGATTGCTCTGGGTGTATACTCCTTTTCACTATATTGATTCTTCCAATCCATGAGCACAGTATATTTCTCCATCTATTTGTGTCCTCTTTGAGTTTTTTCATCAGTGTTTTATAGTTTTCTATATATAAGTCTTTGGTTTCTTTAGGTAGAAATACTCCTAAGTATTTTATTCTTTTTGTTTCGACGGTGAATGGAAGTGTTTCCTTCATTTCTCTTTCTGCTTCCTCATTGTTAGCATATAGGAATACCAGAGATTTCTGTGTGTTGATTTTGTATCCTGAAACATTGCTATATTCACTGATTAGTTCTAGTAATTTTCTGGTAGAGTCTTTAGGGTTTTCTATGTAGAGAATCTTGTCATCTGCAAAAAGTGAGAGTTTTACTTCTTCTTTTCCAGTCTGGATCCCTTTTATATCTTTATCTGCTCTGATTGCTGTGGTCAAGACTTCCAAAACTATGTTGAATAGTAGTGGTGAGAGTGGGCACCCTTGTCTTGTTCCTGACTTCAGGGGAAATGCTTTCAGTTTTTCAGCATTGAGGATAATGTTTGCTGTGGGTTTGTCATATATAACTTTTATTATGTTAAGGTATGTTCCTTTTATTCCTTCCTTTTGGAAGGTTTTTATCATAAATGGATGTTGAACTTTGTCAAAGTCTTTCTCTGCATCTATTGAGATAATCATGGAAACACAAACTTTAAATGATATAATAGACCAGTTAGACCTAATTGATATCTATAGGACATTTCACACCAAAATAATAAATTTAACCTTTTTCTCAAGTGCACTCGGAACCTTTTCCAGAAGAGATCACATCCTAGGCCATAAATCTAGCCTTGGTAAATTCAAAAAAATTGAAATCATTCCAAGCATCTTTTCTGACCACAATGCAGTAAGATTAGATGCCAATTATAGGAGAAAAACCTTTAAAAATTTCAGCATATGTAGGCTGAACAACACGTTGATGAATCAGCAATAAATCACAGAAGAAATCAAAATATGCACAGAAACAAATGAAAATCAAAACACAACAACCCAAAACCTATGGAACACTGTAAAAGCAGTTTTAACAGAAAGGTTCATAGCAATACAAGATTACCTCAAGAAACAAGAAAAAAGTCAAATACATAAGCTAACTTTACACCTTAAGCAAGTAGAAAAGGAAGAATTGCAGAAACCCAGGGTTAGTAGAAGGAAAGAAATCTTAAAGATCAGGGCAGAAATAAATGCAAAGGAAACAAAATAGACCATAACAAAATTCAACAAAACCAAAACCTGGTTCTTTGAGAAGATAAATAAAATTGACAAACCATTAGCCAGACTCATTAAGAAACATAGGGAGAAAAACCAAGTCAACAAAATTAGAAATGAAAAGAAGAAATCACAACAGACAACACAGAAATGCAAAGGATCATAAGAGATTATTATCAGCACCTATATGCAAATAAACTGGACAACTTGGAAGAAATGGGCAAATTCTTAGAAAAGTACAACTTTCCAAGACTAAACCAGGAAGAGATAGAAAATCTTAACAGACCCATCACAAGCATGGAAATTGAAACTGTAATCAGAAATCTTCCAAAAAACAAAAGCCCAGGACCAGATGGCATCACAGCCGAATTCTACCAAAGATTTAGAGAAGAGCTAATATCTATCCTACTCAAACTCTTTCAGAAAATTAGAGAGAAAAGTAAACTTCCAAACTCATTCAATGAGGCCATTATCACCCTGATTCCAAAACCAGACACAGATGCTACAAAAAAAGAAAACTACAGGCCAATATCACTGATGAACTTGGATGCAAAAATCCTTAACAAAATTCTAGCAAACAGAGTCCAACGACACATTAAAAAGATCATACATCATGACCAAGTAGGCTTTATCCCAACGATGCAAGGATTCTTCAATAGCCAAAAATCAATCAATGTAATTCACCACATTAACAAATTGAAAAATAAAACCCACATGATTATCTCAATAGATGCAGAGAAAAGCTTTGACAAAATTCAGCATCCATTTATGATGAAAACCCTCCAAAAAGCAGAAATAGAAGGAACATACATCAACATAATAAAAGCTATATATGACAAACCTACAGCAAACATTATCCTCAATGGTGAAAAACTGCAAGCATTTCCCCTGATGTCAGGAACAAGACAAGGGTGCCCATTCTCACCACTACTATTCAACATAGATTTGGATGCCTTGGCCACAGCAATCAGAGCAGAAAAAGAAATGAAAGGAATCCAGATTGGAAAAGAAGAAGTAAAACTCTGTTTGCAGATGGCACGATCCTCTACAGAGAAAACCCTAAAGACTCTACCAGAAAATTACTAGAGCTAATCAATGAATATAGTAAATTTTCAGGATATAAAAATAATTTACTTTTTGATGAGAATTTTTTAAAAAAGAAATCTTTGATTTAAGTGAAAACTATCTATGGTAATTGGGTTGCAAACTTTCTTTAACTTAACTCTTTTTATTATAGTATTTTTCTGACATTAATGTGTAAAGTCATCCCTTCTTTCCATGAGATTATATCCCCATAATCAACCTCTTCTCAATGATGGATTTTTAAGTAAGATACTTAAAAAATACTTTGTAGAAAATAATCCATTTGAAATTAGTAGAAAATGCAGTTGAATTATACCTAAAACTTTGTATCTATTTGATGCTAATTGATAAGCTTAACTGATATGTTTACTTCTCTCCAGTTATTTTTATAATGTTTTTGCAAAGCTGATATTTATTTTTTTAATGTATTTATTTATTTT
The DNA here is from genome assembly GCA_007570785.1 of Antilocapra americana. Lineage (NCBI taxonomy): Eukaryota > Metazoa > Chordata > Mammalia > Artiodactyla > Antilocapridae > Antilocapra > Antilocapra americana. Next base: position 16,017 of record SRVM01015235.1, on the reverse strand, counting down.
AATTGGAGGCTGATTACTTTACAATACTGTGGTAGATTTTACTATAAATAGACATGAATCAGCCATGGATGTACATGTGTCCCACCATCCTGAACCCCCCACACACCACCCTCCCCACCTCATCCCTCTGGGGTGTCCCAGAGCATCAGTTTTGCCTGCCCTGCTTCATGCATCGAATTTTCACTGGTCATCTATTTTACATATGGTAAGATACATGTTTCAATGCTATTCTCTCATATTGTCCCACTCTAGCCTTCTCCCACATAGTCCAAAAGTCTGTTCTTTATATCTGTGTCTCTTTTGCTGTCTTGCATATAGTGTTGCCATTAGCATCTTTCTGAATTCCATATATATGCATTAATATACTGTGTTGGTGTTTCTCTTCTGACATACTTCACTCTGTATATAGGCTCCAGTTTCATCCACCTCATTAAAACTGACTCAGATGTGTTATGTTTTATATCTGAGTAATATTCCATTGTGTATATGTACCACAACTTCCTTATCCATTCTTCTGCCAATGGGCATCTAGGTTGCTTCCACGTCCTAACTAGTGTAAACAGTTCTGCAGTGAACATTGGGGTACATATGTCTCTTTCAGTTCTGACTTCCTTGGTGTCTATGCCCAGTAGTGAGATTGCTGGGCTGTATGGCAGTTCTATTTATAGTATTTAAGGAATGTCCACACTGTTCTCCATGGTGGCTGTACTAGTTTGCATTCCCAGCAACAGTTTAAGAGGGTTCCTTTTTCTTCACACCCTCTCTAGCATTTATTGTTTGTAGATTTTTTTTATGGCAGTCATTCTGACTAGTGTGAGATGTTACCTCATTGTGGTTTTGATTTGCCTTTGATCATGAGTGATGTTGAGCATCTTTTCATGTGTTTGTTAGCCATCTGTATTTCTGGAGAAATGCCGTTTAGCTCTTTAGCCCATTTTTTGATTGCATCTTTTATTTTCTGGTGTTGAGCTGTGTGAACTGCTTGCATATTTTGGAGATTAAGTTTTTATCAGTTGTTTCATTTGCTATTTTTTTCTCCCTTTTTGAAGGCTGGCTTTTCATCTTGCTCATAGTTTCCTTCATTGTGCAAACATTTTAAATCTTAATTACTTTCCTTTTTATAATTTTTGTTTTTATTTACATTATTCTGGGAGGTGGGTCATAGAGGATCTTACTAAGATTTGTATCAGAGAGTGTTCTTCCTGCGTTTTCCTCTAAGAGTTTTATAGTTTCTGGTCATACATTTAGATCTTTAATCCATTTTGAGTTAATTTTTGTGTAGAAAATGTTAGAAAGTGTTCTAGTTTCATTTTTTTACAGGTGGTAGACCAGTTTCCCCAGTATCACTTGTTAAAGAGATTGTCTTCTCTATTGTGTAGTTTTGCCTCCTTTGTCAAAGATAAGGTGTCCATAGGTGCATGGATTTCTCTCTGGGCTTTCTATTTTGTTCCATTATCTCTATTTCTATCTTTGTACCAGTACTATACTGTGTCGATGACTGTAGCTATGTAGTATGGTCTGAGGTCAGGCAGGTTGATCCCTCCAGATTCCTTCTTTTTTCTCAAGACTGTGTGGCTATTCAAGGTTCTTTGTGTTTGCATACAAATTGTGAATGCATTTGTTCTAGTTATGTGAAAAATACCATTGGTAGCTTGACAGGGATTGAGTTGAATCTATATATTGCTTTAGGTAGTATACTCATTTTCAAAATACTGATTCTTCCAATCTACTGTATGGATATTTCTCCATCTATTTGTGTCATCTTTGATTTTTTTCATCAGTGTTTTATAGTTTTCTAAATGTAGGTCTTTTGTTTCTTTAAGTACGCCTATTCCTAAGCATTTTATTCTTTTAGTTGCAATGATGAATGGGATTGTTTCCTTAATTTCAATTTCTGTTTGTTTTATTGTTAGTGTATAGGAATGCAAGGGATGTCTGGGTATTAATTTTATATCCTGCAAATGTATTATATTAATTGATTAACTCTAGCAATTTTCTGGTTGAGTCTTTAGGGTATCCAATGTAGAGGATCATGTCATCTGCAAACAGTTAGAGTTTGAGTTCCTCTTTACCAATCTGTATACTTTGTATTTCTTTTCTTTTCTTTCTTCTTTTTTCTCTGATCACTGTGGCTAGGACTTCCAAAACTATGGTGAGAGTGATCAACCTTGTATTGTTCTTGATTTTAGAGGAAAATTTTTCAACATTGAGAAAAATGTTTGCTGTGGGTTTGTCATATATGGCTTTTATTATGTTGAGTTATGTTCCTTCTATGCATGTTTTCTGGAAATTCAGTTCAGTTCATTTGCTAAGCTATGTCCAACTTTTTGCAACACCATGAACTGCAGCACATCGGGCTTCCATGTCCATCATCAGCTCCCAGAGCTTGCTCAAACTCATGTCCATTGAGTGGGTGATGCCATCTGACTCTTTTGTCCCCTTTTCCTGCTGCATTCAATCTTTCTAAGCATCACGGTTTTTTCCAATAAGTCAGCTCTTCATATCAGGTGGCCAAAGTATTGGAGTTTCAACTTAAGCAACAGTGCGTCCAATGAACACCCAGAACTGATCTCCTTTAGGATGGACTGGTTGGATCTTCTTGCAGTCCAGGGGACTCTCAAGAGTCTTCTACAACACCACAGTTCAAAAGCATCAACTCTTTGGGGCTCAGCTTTCTTTACAGTCCAACTCTCATATCCATACCTAACTGCTGGAAAAACCATAGCTTTGACTAGATAGACCTTTATCAGCAAAGTAATATCTCTGGTTTTTGATATGGTGTCTAGGTTGGTCATAGTTTTTCTTCCAAAGAGCAATTGTCTTTTACTTTCATGGCTGCAGTCACCTTCTGAGGTGATTTTGGAGTCCCCCCAAAACAAATTCTCTCATGTGCCCAGTGTTTACCCATTTATTTGCCATGAAGTGATAGAACTGAATATGATGATCTCAGTTTTCTGAATGTAGAGTTTTAAGCCAACAGTTTCATTCTCTTCTATCACTTTCATCAAGAGGCTCTTTAGTTCCTCTTCACTTTCTGCCATAAGGATGATTTTATCTGCATATCTGAAGTTATTGATACTTCTCCCGGCAATCTTGATTCCAACTTGTGCTTCATCCAGCCCACCATTCCGTGTGCTGTACTCCGCATATAAGTTAAATAAGCAAGGTGACAATACACAACCTTGACATACTCCTTTCCCAATTTGAAACCAATCCATTATTCCTTGTCTGGTTCTAACTGTTGCTTCTTGACCTGCATACAGATTTCTCAGGAGGCAGTTAAAGTGGTCTGGTATTCCCACTTCTTGAAGAATTTTCCACAGTTTGCTGTGGTCCACACAGTCAATGGTTTTAGTGTAGTCAATAAAGCAGAAGTAGATGTTTTTCTGGAACTCTGGCTTTTTTGATCAAACAGATTTTGGCAATTTGATCTCTGGCTCATTTTCCTTTTGTAAATCCAGCTTGAACATCTGCAAGTTCTCTTTTCATGCACTGTTGAAGCCTGGCTTGGAAAATTTTGGCATTACTTTACTAGTTGAGATGTGTGCAATGTGCAATGTTGAGATGTGTGAGATGCGTGCAATTGTGCTACAGTTTGAACATTTTTTGGCATTGCCTTTCTTTGAGATTGGAATGAAAACTGACCTTTCCCAGTCATGTGGCCACTGTTGAGTTTTCCAAATTCACTGGCATATTGAGTACAGCACTTTAACATCATCACCTTTTAGGATTTGAAATAGTTTAACTTGAATTCCATCTTCTCCATTAGCTTTGCTTATAGTGATGCTTCCTAAGGACTACTTGACTTCACATTCTGGGATGTCTGGCACTAGGTGAGTGATCACACCATTGTAGCTATCTGAGTCATGAAGATCTTTTCTGGAAAGTTTTTATCATAAATGGGTGTTGACTTCTGTCAAAGTCTTTCTCTGCATCTATTGAGATAATCATATGGTTTTCATCTTTCAGTTTGTTAATATGGTGTACCACATTGATTGATTTGCAAATATTGAAGAATACTTGCATCCCTGGCATAAAGCCCAGTTGGACTTAATGTCTGAACTTTTTAATATGTTGTTGGATTCCATTTGGCAGAGTTTTGTTAGAATTTTTGCATCTATTTTCATCAGTGATATTGGCCTATAGTTTTTGCTAGTCTACTTTATTTATTTTTCATTTATTTCTGCTCTGATTTTTATGATTTCTTTCCTTCTACTAACATTGGATTTCTTCTTTTCTACTTTTTCTAGTCACTTTAAATGTAAAGTTAGTTTGTTTATTTGATGTTTCACTTGTTTCCTGAGGTAGACTTGTATTGCTATGAATCTCCCTCTTCGCACTGCTTTACTGTGTTATTTGTTGCTTTTCCCTTGCTAATTTTAATATTTGCTCTTTGTTAATTTGATTAGTATGTGTCTTGGCATGTTTTCCTTTTGTTTATCCTGTTTGGGACTCTCTGGGTTATTTGGATTTTCTATATTAGGAAGTTATTGACCATTATATCAAGTATTTTCTCATGGCCTTTCTTTTTGTCTTCTTCTTCTGGGACACCCATTATTCTAATGTTGGGACATTTAGCATTATCCCAGATGTCTCTGAGATTGTCCTCAGTTCTTTTAATTATTTTTTTCTTTTTACCTCTCTGTTCCATTTATTTCCATCATTCTATCTTCCACCTCACTTATTCTCTCTTTTGTCTCAGTTATTCTAATGTTGGTTACCTCCAGAGTGCTTTTGATCTCAGTTATTGCATTTTTCCATTACTGATTGACTCTTCTTTATTTCTTCTAGGTCCTTGTTAAACATTTTTTGCATCTTCTAAATCCTTGTCTCTAGTCTATATTTCTGCAATTCCATTTTGCTTTCAAGATTTTGGATCATCTTTACTATCATTATTCTGAATTCTTTTTCAGATAGACTTCCTATCACCTATCTCTTCTTTTGTTTGGATTGATGGGTTTTTATCATGTTCCTTCATCTGATGAATATTTCTATACCTTTTCATTTTGTTTAGATTGCTGTGTTTAGGGTGCCCTTTCTTCAGGCTGGAAGTTTGTTGTTCCCCTTAATTGTGGAATCTTCTCCCTTTGGGTGGGGTTGGACTAATGGCTTTTCCACCTTTCCTGATTGGGGGAGCTTGTGTATGTGTTCTGGCCGTTGGAACCAAATCTCTTCTCTCTGCAGTATATTGAAGTATCTAATAGGGTGTCTTTGTGGTGTCTATGGGTTTAGCATGACTTTGGGCAGCCCATCTTTTAATGTTCCGGATTGTGTTCCTATTCTCCTGGAGAATTAGCAAGATGTGTCTTGCACTGGATCTTGTTGGCTTTAGGGTGGAACTTGATTTCAGTGTAGGTTTGGATACTTTGGTGTGAGATATTGTCTATTAATATTACCTTGGATCAGGAGTTCAATGATGTTCTATAGTTTTGGAGTTAAGCCTCCTGCCTCTGGCTTTCAGTCTTTCTCTTACAGTAGCCTCAGGTTTCCTCCCTCTATAGAGGATAGAAGATAAAAAAAAAATCTAGATTTAATGGTGAAATAATTCTTCACAACCAGAAACACCCAGAGGTTCACAGAATTATATAGATAAGAGAAGAGAGAGGAGGGAGGAAAAGGTAACCAGGGGGAGAAAAGGGGAAGTTAAAAGGGGAGAGAGCAATCTTGCCAGGAATACAATTCCTAAGTGCTCTTCACAGCCTGGAACACCCAGAGAGATTCAAAGAGTTATGTAGAGAAAAGAACAGGGAGGAAACAGATAGATGTGACCTGGAGGAGAAAAGGGAGAATCAAAAGGGGAGAGAGCAATCAAGCTGGTAATCAAATCCCTAAGTGAAAATGGATACTGAAGATTAGATTCTTAGAGGTACAAAATTGATAACAAATATCCAAAAGCCAATAGAATAAAGGTTAGACTCAGAAATACAATATTAAAATACAAAAGATAATAAGTCACGATAATTAAAAAAAATATGTTTGCAATTTGTTTTTTTTAAAATAATAGCATATTTTTGGAAAGGTAATAGTCAGCTATAAGTTAAATTAGTAATAAAGGGTTAATTTAAAAATCATTAAAAAGGGATAATAGTAAAAATATATCTGGTAATTTTTCTGGAGAAGTTGTGGGCAGTATGGCATCTGTTCAGTGTCAGAAAGTCCCTTGTACCTGTTCTGAAGTTCTTAGGTGCCCCTCAAATGTCTCCAGTATTAAATGCAGGTTTTTAACCTATTGCAACTGTTACTTCCAGAGTGGTTCCCTCTTCTTTGTTTATTTTGGCTTTCTCTGTTTGCAAGTCTCTTCAGTGTCTAATTTCTGCCCTGACACATGGGAATGAAGGTGACCATTTATTTAGGCTCACTTGTTCAGTTGTGTTGTGGGGAGAGAGGGACACAAATAGCACTAGTGTGTTGGAGGAGTTCTCACAGTGGATGGACCACACTAGGTTTGTCACATCCCAAGATGGCATGTTCTTTTTGAGTCTACACTACTCAGACTCCTGGGTGCTCTGCAAGGGCACTGTCCAAAATGGGCCCTGAATTCCACGCTTCCCAGGTCTAAGCCTCGCAGGTTGTCACATGCTCCACAAGGGCACAGACCCAGATGGGCTGTATCTTTGGTGCTCTTCGCAGGTCCAAGCAGCTCAGGCAACCTAGTGCTTGGGGAGTGCACTGTCTCAGGTGGGATGTGCATCTTAATCACCTCCCCAGTCTGGGCCGCTTGGTTTCCTAGGTATACTGAGAGAGAATAATCCAAGGTGTGCTGTGTGTCTCCTCCGGGGAGCTGATCTCAGTCTGCGACACTCCTGGCATATGTCAACTGTCCAGGATCCCAGGAAGGCATGGTTAGCAACTTGGAGACTGCTCACATTTTGGTGGAAGATGCAGTCTCTGGGGCCAAGATTGCAGCATCCTGTTGCCTTCTTGCTCTGGCTGTCCCATGCCTGCCTCTCTGTTTCCAGGGAGGCATGGCCCTGGATGGCAGCAGCCAGCTTGCTGTCCTTTGGTATTCACTCAATCCTTTGTTCTGTGAGTGCACCAGGGATCACCATGTGGCATTACAGACTTTCATGAGAAAGGTCTTTTATTTTTTTGTCTCTCTGATGATCCCACGGTCTGGGTTGCTGTCTCACATTAATTCTCTCAGACTGTCCTTAGGGCATTCAGGCCTGGACCTTACCTTAAGGACAGATGATGCAGCCCATACCTCCCTGCCCACCCTCATTCTTTGGTGGTGGATGCAAGTGTCTGGGCCACTTTTCCATCTCCCAAATACGCGCTTGTATTTGTGATTAGGCGCATATTGTTTGTTTGGTTTTTTTTCCCCCTCCTGGTTGCCCTCTGAGATTACAAAACTCCCCACAAACACACCTGTGAGAGGGTTTCTTATTGTGTGGAGACCTCTCCTCCTTCATGACTCCCTCCCCAGGATGAGTCTCCGTCCCTAAATCTTTTGTGTCAAGTTTTATATTTATATTTTGTCCTACCTCCTTTTGAAGATATTAGGCTGCCTTTATTGGGTGCCTTTATGGGTGTCAGCATTCAGTTGTCTTGTGGAAGTTGCTCAGCATTCCGATAATCTTTTGATGAATTTGTGGGGGAGAAAATGCTCTCCCTGTCCTATTCCTCCTCCATCTTGAGACCACCTTGCCAATATTTGTTTTTAAAAATCGTTTATTTAAGCCCTAGCTAAAGCTCCTTCTAGGTAAAAAAAGATGTCTTCACTACTAAATATTTCATATTAATCTCTCTTTCTATCAGTTGACCATTTACTTGAATATTTCTTAGGTCAAGCAAGAATCATCAGCACTACCAGCAGCCTGGGATCCCCCAGAAATAAGCTCAGTGACATAAAAAAGGAACTATTTTTTTTTTTAGCAGCAACTTTTCTTTTTTTTTTTTTCTCCCTTTTATTGGTTTTGCCATACAATGCCATGATATCACTATGGGTTTACATATGTTCCCCCTCCAGAAACCCCTCCCTCCCCCCTCCCTCCTCCCTCCACCCCGGGAAATCTCGATGCACCAGCCCCAAGAATCAATCCTGGGCTGGCGATTGATTAGACATATGATAATTAACATGTTTCAATGCCATTCTCCCATATCATCCCACCCTTTCCCTCATCCACAGAGTCCACGAGTCAATTCTATAATAACACATGTTTTTTGTCCTGAAGTGCTATGGAGGTACTGAATCATGAATAATTGAACATACTTGGCTGTGGGCTCAGTCATTCAGCCGTGCTTGACTTTCTGTAATTCCATTGACTGCAGCCTGCCAGACTTCTCTGTCCATGGGATTTCCAAGACAAGAATACTGGAGTGCGTTGCCATCTCCTTCAAGGGGATCTTCCCAAACCAGGGCTGGAACTTGCATCTCCTGCATTGCAGGCAGATTCCTTACTGTTGAGTCATCTGGAAAACCTCATAATTAAACATGTTTGTTGTTTAGTCATTAAGTCATCTCCAACTCTTTGGGACCCCATGAACCACAGTATGTCAGGCATTCCTGTTCTTCACGATCTCCTTGAGTTTGCTCAAACTCTTGTCCATGGTGTTGGTGACGATCCAACCATCCATCCTCTGTCATTCTCTTCTCCTCTTGCCCTCAGTCTTTCCTAGCATCAGGATCTTTCCCAATGAATCAGCTCTTTGTATCGGGTGGCCAAAGTATGGGAGCTTCAGCATTAGTACTTCCAATGAATATTCAGAGTCGATTTCCTAGACCTCTTTGCTGTCCAAGTGACCCTCAAAAGTCTCCAGCACCAGAGTTGGAAAGCATCAATACTTTGATGATCAGCCTTCTTTTATGGTCCAACTCTCACATCTGTACCTGACTACTGGGAAAACCATAGCTGTGACTATACAAACTTTGTTGGCAAAGTGATGTTTCTGCTTTTTAATACACTGTCTAGGTTTGTCATAACTTTTCTTCTAAGGAGCAAGCATCTTTTAATTTTGTGGCTGCAGTCACAGGAGTGCTTAATTATTCATAATGTATGATTTTATTTTCCATGTAAAAATGTACCTGAATGTTGTGTGACAGGAAGCAACAACTATTTTAAATCTTTATTGTTCAGGTTAGCAATCTGAGTGGTTCTCAGTTGAGGAATTCCCCTAAGGATTACCCTTATATTGTGACCCACTGCTGGAATACCAGGACTAGCTGATCTAGGAAACCCAAACCTGAGACTATGTCTCTATCCTCTGTGGTTGCTCATCCTCCAGAAACTTAATCTCCTGGCCTATTCACTTGGCAATTGGGCAAGGTTCTAAGGAATAAATGAAAGCAAAAACACTTACAATTTAAGCTCCTAACTGGAAAACAATCCCTTAAACTGCATTCTATTGGCCTAATCAAGTTACATAACAGACTTATATTTAAAAACAGAAAAATAGATTCTATTTCTTAATGAGATGAGCTACAAAATAAGATTGCAGGAGGTATGAATACAGATATAAATGATGTGCTGTGAACATTTTGCTCTTTGTCAGTTAAGTTCAGTCACACAGTAGTGTCGAACGCTTTGTGATCTCATGGAATACAGCACTCCAGGCTTCCCTGTCCATAACCAAATCCTAGAACTTGCTGAACCTCATGTCTATCGAGTAGGTGATGCCATCCAAACATCCTCTGTTGTCTCCTTCTTTTTCTGCCTTCAATATTTCCCAGCATCAAGGTCTTTTCCAATGAATTAGTTCCTTATCACAGGAGCTAACAATTTTTGTGCAATTTTGAGCAACAGTATTTAGTCGACACAAATATTTCATCCATTAAAAGACAAATCAATTATCATAACAAGTATGTATATGTGCTGAGTCACTTCAGTTGTGTGCAGCTCTGTGACCCTATGGGCCATAGCCAGCCAGGCTTCTCTGACCTTGGGATTTCCCAGGCAAGAATACTGGAGCTTTGCGCTTCTCTAGGGGATCTTCTTGGCCCAGGGATCAAATCTGTGTCTCTTATGTCTCCAGCATTAGTAGCTGTGTTCTTTACCACTAGCACTACCTGGGAAGCCCAAAACAAGTATATATAATTCTAAATTATAGCTATAGCCAGATATAATTTTTAATAAAATCTAAATATGTCAATAGCTAGTATATTGTATATTTCATAATTAAGTCTGATTTTCTAAATACACAATATTTAAAAAAATAATATTAAATATAGATCAGTTTGATGATTGATTTTATTATTGTTATTACTTGGTTCATAGCAATAATATAATATCAACAGGCATTTCAAATGTGAGGGACTATTCTGAACTAGGAGCATAATTAAAGCTGATTTTTAAATCGGACAAGCTTTGCTGTGATTATTATATGAAAACAAACAGAATACTTCATTAAACCTCTTTTATTTTCCAAAGGAATTGTTTTCTTGTTTTGTTTGTTTTTAATTCTATTTTTTTTTCCCTCTGAATACCAGTAGTCCTAAACTTTTAGTCTGTAAAACTAAACAACAAATCTCTCCTCTCTATAAAAGATTGATTTCCAGAAACTTGGGACTATACTACAAAAAGTGAAGTTTAGTGAGGAAAAGATTCATGTTTCTGGCATACATTCCTTGTCAGAAAACAAATGACATTCTATTTTGATCAAGTGGGTAAATTTTATTTCCAACCTGCAAACAAAAGCCAAGTCATATCATACACTCTTGGAAGTACCTTGAATGAGTTAAGCAAATAGGGTCTAAGGTGAATTACTATAGAACATCACAAAGAAACTCTTTAGGGCTTGAGTTGGGCTGGTTCATTTTGTGCCTCAATATATTGCAAGCAGAGAATCACTACTTTTAATTCTATATGTCTTTTAAAGACAACCAGATACTTGTCCAGTGAGCACTCTAAAACACTTTTGGACAAAACTATTTGGAGTCAAGGATTTGCAATTTATGATTTATTTGAAGGAAAACTAAATATTAAAAAGCAGAAACACTAATTTGTCAACAAAGGGTCATATAGTCAAAGCCATGGTTTTTCCAGTAGTTATGTACGGATGTGAGAGTTGGACTGTAAAGAAAGCTGAGTGTTGAAGAGTAGATGCTTTAGAACTGTGGTGTTGGAAAAGACTTTTGAGAGTCCCTTGGACAGCAAAGAGATCAAAGCAGTCAATTCTAGAGGAAATCAGTCCTGAATATTCATTGGAAGGACTGATGGTGAAGCTGAAACTCCAGTACTTTGGCCACCTGATGTGAAGAGCTGACTCATTTGAAAAGACCTTAATGCTGAGAACAATAGAAGGGAGTAGAAGGGGACTACAGAAGATGAGATGGTTGAATGGCATCACAGACTCAAAGACATGACTTTGAGCAAACTCCAGGAGATGGTGAAGCACAAAAACAGGGAAACCTGATGTGCTGCAGTCCATGTGATTGCAAAGAGTTGGACACAACTGAGTGACTGAACAACAAAAGACTAAGTTCTCAAAATCACTGAAATAACTTGCTTTTCTAAATACAAATTTTTAAAATGTTTAATTTATTTATTAATTTTCACTGTCCTGGGTATTCACTGCTGTGTGGGCTTTTCTCTAGTTGTGCAGTGAGGATTACCCTCTAGTTGTGGGGCACAGGCTTTTCATTGCAGTGGTTTCTCTTGTTGTGGAGCACAGGTTAGAAAGTGCATGGACTCAGTAGTTGTGGTTCCTGGGCTCTAGAGCACAGGCTCAATATTTGTGCATAGACTCAGTTGTTCTGCAGCATGAGGGGTCTTCCTGGACCAGGGCTCAAACTCATGTCTCCTGCATTGGCAGGTGAATTCTTTACCACTGAGCTACCAGGGAAGTCCCTAGATACAAGTTTGAACATCAGAAGAAAAAAAAAAAAATCTCTGTATTCAGCAAGAGACAAACGTATATACAAAGAGTGTGTCCAGCGATAGAAAGTGAAACTCAAGGGGGAACTAAGATGGCGGAGGAATAGGACGGGGAAACCACTCTCTCCCCAATAAATACACCAAAAGAACTTTTAAAGACCGCGCAAACTCCATAAAACAGGATCTAAATGCTGGCAGAGGACATCGGGCATCTGAAGGGACAGCCCATTGCCGACGAGAGAAGGTAGGACAAAAGAAAAAAGAGAGAGAAAAAAGTAAAGGGAGAGACAGAGTTGGGGGCGGGGATCCGTCCCGGAAGGGGAGTCTGGAATAAAGAGGAAAAAAAAAAAAGAGGAGAAACGTTTCCGAATACCAGGGAGCATTCTCTCGGGCGGATTTGTGGTGAATCTTGGAGAGCAAGATAGCTGGGAGTAAAAGCAGATTAATAATTAAGCCCTGCAAGCTACATTTCTGGCTGGAAGGCACAGGGAAGCGGCGGCGGCGGACGCCCCATCCCCCACTAGCCAAAGCGGACTGCTCAGGGAGGGGCGGGCCGCGCGCTCAGGGAACGGAGCAGCCTGAGCGACCCAACCCAGGGGGCTAACCGGAGATAGACTGAGAAGTAGCCTTCCCCAGGAAGAGCCCCCCTGCCAGGCCCACGCAGAACAAGGAGAGGTGTGGAGTCGGCAGAGAGGCGGCTAGCCGGGTGGCACAGAACAAAGGGCGTGCGGAGTCGGCAGAGAGGCGGCCGGCCGGGTGGCACAGAACAAAGGGCGTGCGGAGTCGGCAGGGAGGCGGCCGGCCGAGGAGATCTGGGCGCCTGTGGGCTGCAGACCGGCCCAGCCCCCGCCCGAGTGCAGCGGGCATAACCCAGCCTCAGCGAGACCAAAGGGTGAGGTGGAGTCGGCAGGGAGGCGGCCGGCTGGGCGGAGCTGGGCGCCTTCGGGCTGCGGACAGACCCAAACCCTGCCCGAGACCAGCGGGCATAGCCCAGCCCCGGCGAGGCTTCCTCGTCCAAATTGCGCACAGAGCTAGGTGCTAACCAAGACTACTGGGGATTCTGAACGGATCGGAGCTCTGCACACCTAAGAAGACGTGCTTAGCTGCACGTCGGGAAAGCCGAGCGGTTGGGCCGGGGGAGGGGAGAAGCCGCGCTCCCCAACTGCGCCGGGCGGACGACAGAGAGCCGAGCAGAAGGGGCGGGGGAAGCGCACTCAGCAGGAGCAGGGCAAACTCCAGAGCGCTGAATAGACACATAAAAGACCAGCAAACAGAAGACGCTTAAGCTAGCAGAGGCAACAGGTTTGGAGTCTATAGAGCATGAGAAGTACAAGCCGGACCCAAGGAATTGTCTGAAAAATAAACTGACCCCTCCCAGTACGCATCAGCACCAGAGAAAGCCTTAGTTATAACTGTACTAGAAACATCTTTTAAATTTTTAAAACTTTTTTATACCCTTTTTTTTTTTTTTGTAGAATTTTTAAGTCCCCTATAACCTTGTTATTTTTTTTTCTTGCCTTTCTTTTCCTTTATTTTTATTTCCCCTTTTTTTAATCTCCTCTTTCTCCCTTATTGCATTCTCCGTCCTATCTCCTTTCTTACCTTTTATATCTCCACTTTATTCCCCTTTTTTTTAAAAAAATTTTTTTTTTTTTTTACTGATTTTTGTTGTTGTTGGTGGTGGTGATGTTGTTGTATTTTCTTCTTTATCATTCTTTCTTTCTTTTTTTCATAATAGTACTTTTGAGAATACAGTCTTTACTCTAGATTTTTAATCTTTGCTTATTAGTATTTGGTATCAACTTTGTACCTTTAAGGATCCAAGCTCCAGTACCCATTGCTACCTGGGAGTGAGATCATTGCCTTGACTGCTCTCTCCCCATTCTTATTTCTCCTCTTTTTTTTTTGTTTTTGTTTTTGTTTTTCTTTCTCTTCCTTATCTTTCTTTCTATCTTTTTCTTTGTAATAGTATTTTGAGAATCCCGTCTTTACTCTAGATTTTTAATCTTTGCCTATTAGTATTGGGTATCAACTTTGTACCTTTAAGGACCCAAGCTCCAATATTCATCGTTACCTTGGAGCGAGATCAGTGGCTTGACTGCTCTCTCCCCATTCTTGTATCTCCTTTTTTCTTTTTTTTTCTTTTTCTTTTCTCTTTTCTTCTCCTACCAAGACACCTTCAACGTCCTCTCCCTCTGTATATTCTCTACCCAACTCTGGGACTCTGCTTGAGAGTTACCAGCTGTGAAGAACACTGAAATAACTGACCACTGGCTGGATCTGTCTCTATCCATCTGACTCTCTCCTTTCTCTCTCTGGTCAATTCGGTCTCCTTCCACACTCTTCACATTTCGATATAACTCTGTGAACATCTCCAAGGGATCCAGGCTGTGGAGGGCACACAGAGGAGCAATCACTGGCCACTTCACTCCCTCACCATCGGATTCCTCTCTTCTCCTTCTCGTCCATGCCATGTAACTTTGTGTACCTGACAGGGTGTCCCTCACTGTGAAGAAACTTCTCATCACTAAACTAGAGGTTCTGCCACCATCAGTGCAGAGATAAAAGAACCCTGAGGCTACTGGAAGACAGGAGACTAAACCCAGACCCTGAGAATTCCAGAAAACTCCTGGATCCAAGGGTTAATTAATCGATAGGAACTCATCAACCTCCTCCATACCAAAACTGAAATTAATCAACCCCCAAGGGCCAACAAGCTCCAGAGTAAGATATACCAAGCAAATTCACCAGCAACGTAGGAACACTGCCAGGAGCTTCAATACACAGGTTGCCCAAGGGCACACCAAGTCCACCGACACCTCAAATCTCTTTACTGGACACTCCATTGTTAGTTACAGTGAGGAAACCCAGATCCACCCACCAGAACACCACACAAGCTTTCCCACCCAGGAAACTTCTACAAACCACACCTCTAACCCCTCCCATAGTGAGGAACCCCCACAATAAAGGGGCAACACAGCAAGATAAACAAGATGAAAAAGCAGAGAAATACCCAGCAAGTAAAAGAACAGGATAAATACCCCCTAGACCAAACAAAAGACGAACAGATAGGATGTCTACCTGACAAAGAATTCCGAATAAAGATAGTGAATATGATCCAAAACCTGGAAAATAAGTTAGAGCTGCAGTTCAATAACCTGCAGGCAAGGATTGAGAAGATGCAGGTAAGCTTTAACAAGGACTTAGAAGAAATGAAAAAGAGTCAAAATACAATAAATAATGCAATAAATGAGATCAAAAACACCCTGGAGGGAACCAACAGTAGAATAACAGAGATAGAAGGCAGGATAAGTGAGGTAGAAGACAGAATGGCAGAAATAAATGAAACAGAAAGGAAAAATGAAAAAAGAATTAAAAGAAATGAGGACAATCTTAGAGACCTCTGGGACAATATTAAACGCACCAATATTCGAATCATAGGAGTCCCAGAAGAAGAAGACAATAAGAAAGACCATCAGAAAATCCTTGAAGAGATAATTGTTGAAAATTTCCCTAAATTGGGGAAGCAAATAGCCACTCAGGTCCAAGAAACACAGAGAGTCCCAAATAGAATGAACCCCAAACGGAACACCCCAAGACACATATTAATCAAATTAACAAATATCAAATACAAAGACCAAATATTAAAAGCAGCAAGGGAGAAGCAAAAGATAACTCACAAGGGGAATCCCATAAGGATAACAGCTGATCTCTCAACAGAAACACTTCAGGCCAGAAGGGAATGGCAGAGCATTCTTAAAGTGATGGAAGAAAACAATCTACAACCCCGATTACTGTACCCAGCAAGGATCTCATTCAAATTTGAAGGAGAATTCAAAATTTTCTCAGACAAGCAGAAACTGAGAGAATTCAGTAACACCAAATCAGCCCTCCAACGAATGCTAAAGGAACTTGCCTAGATAGGAAACACAGATGGGATAGATAATCTGGAACCCAAAACAATAAAATAAATGGCAACGGGACCATACTTATCAATAATTACCTTAAATGTAAACGGGCTGAATGCCCCAACCAAAAGACAAAGATTGGCCGACTGGATACAGAAACAAGATCCCTATATATGTTGTCTACAAGAGACCCACCTCACACCTAGGGACACATATAGACTGAAAGTTAAAGGCTGGAAAAAGATATTCCATGCAAATAAAGACCAAAAGAAAGCAGGAGTGGCAATACTCATATC
>SRVM01015217.1:0-13870 GCA_007570785.1 Antilocapra americana | reverse complement strand
ATATCATATCCAATATATGTATGACATCATATCCATTATATGGGTTTTCCTACCCATTCTCTTGGACATCACACACACTATATCTGACATTGCTTCCA
Source organism: Antilocapra americana (assembly GCA_007570785.1). NCBI lineage: Eukaryota > Metazoa > Chordata > Mammalia > Artiodactyla > Antilocapridae > Antilocapra > Antilocapra americana. The sequence goes on along the minus strand of SRVM01015217.1, from coordinate 13,772 downwards.
CTGGGTCATTGTCATTCCACCCACTGTACAGATGATATCACACCCACTGTATGCCCTTCATACCCAGTACCGGAAATATATAATGTGCTCTCTATGACCTCATATCCCCTCTTTATTACATCACACCCCAGTGTTTCAAACATCAAATCAGTTGCATTCATGTTATCACACCCACTCTTAGGACTCCAAATCCACGGTATGAAATCACATCCACTGTAATCATGACGTCACACCCACTCTATACGATGTCTCATCCACTTTATGACATCACATCCAAGCTGCGTGTGAAATCACAAGCAATTTATCTGTGACATCACACTCACTATGTCTATGACATTATATGCACTAATGAGACATCAGGAGCCCTGTGGGGATGACAGCACAACCACTCTATCTGACATCACACGCGCTCTATCTGACATGATCTCCACTGTATCCTTTCATCAAAACCGCTATACATATGACATCACACCCTCTATGTGTATGATGTCATACGTACTCTATATGCCATCACATCCCCTCTTGATGACGTCACACCGCTTCATTTATGACATCACATCCAATGTACTCATAACGTCAACCCCAATCTATATGAAGTCACATCAAAGCTATATGAAATCACATCTTCTGTACTTGGGATTCTGCATCAATCTGAGCCATCAAACCCACTCTATAGGTTAGATGACAAGTACCTTATGTATGACATCATGTCCATTGTATCTATGCCGTCATTTCGGCTCTTTATGATATCATATCCACTCATTCTCACATCACACCACTGTATTTATGACATCAATTGCACTGTATTCCTGCCATCTCACCCACTGTATGTGAAGTCCCATCAACTGTATATTTCATCTCACCTTCTATACAAATAACTGCATATCCCATACCTGTGTCATCACACTGGGCATATGTATGAAGTCACATGAACTAGACTCGACATCACATTCATTAGTTATGACATTAAATCACAGTATTTATGACATTGCACCCTCTCGACTGCATCATCACAACCACTCTCTCGATGTTATCACACACATTGCATGCATGCCTATCATATCTAATATATGTATGACATCATATGCAGTATATGGGTTTCCCTACCCATTCTCTTGGACATCACGCACACTAAATCTGACATCGCTTCCACTGTATCCGTGTCATTCCACACACTGTACAGATGATATCACACCCACTCTATGCCCATCACATCCAGTACCTGTATGATATCATATCCTTTCTATGACCTCATAACCTCTCTTTATGACATCACACCCCAGTAGTTCAAAAACAAATCAGGTGTATTAATGATATAATACACACTTTTCCGACTCCATGTCCACGGTATGACATCACATCGACTGTAGTGATGACGTCACACTCACTCTATATGATGTCTCAACCACTTTATGACATCACATCCAAGTTGCGTGTGAAATCACAGGCAATTTATCTGTGACATCACACTCACTATGTCTATGACGTTATTCCCACTAATGAGACATCAGAAGCCCTGTGTGAATGACAGCGCAACCACTCTATCTGATATCACACCAACTCTTTCTGACATGATCTCCACTGTATCCTTTCATCAAAACCACTATACGTATGACATCACACCCTCTATATGTATGATGTCATGCGTACTCTATATGCCATCACATCCCCTCTTGATGACGTCACACCAATACATTTATGACATCACATCCAATGTACTCATGACATTACCCTCAACGTATATGAAGTCACATCAAAGCTATATGAAATCACATCTTCTGTACTTGTGATACTGCATCAATCTGAGCCATCAAACCCACTCTATAGGTTAGATGACAAGTACCTTATGTATGACATCGGGCCCAATGTATCTATGCCGTCATATGGGCTCTTTATGACATCATATCCACTCATTCTCACATCACACCACTGTGTTTATGACATCACTCACACTTTATTCATGCCACCACACCCGGTATATGTGAAGTCCCATCAACTGTATATGACATCACATCTTCTATACAAATAACAGCACACTCCAGACCTGTGTCATCACGCTGGGCATATGTATGACATCACATGCACTAGACTCGACATCACATTCATTATTTATGACATTAAATCCCAGTATATATGACATTGCACCCACTCGATTGCATCATTACAACCACTCTCTCGATGATATCACACACATTGCATGTATGCATATCATATCCAATATATGTAAGACATCATACCCAGTATATGGGTTTCCCTACACATTCTCTTGGACATCACACACACTACATCTGACATGGCTTCCACTGTATCAGTGTCATTCCACCCACTGTAAAGATGATATCACACCCTCTCTATGCCTATCATACCCAGTACCTGCATGACGTCATATGCTATCTATGATGTCATATCCCCTCTTTATGACATAACACCCCAGTGTTTCAAACATCAAATCAGGTGTATTCATGATATCACACCCACTCTTAGGACTCCATGTCCAAGGTATGACATCACATCCACTGTAATCATGACGTCACACCCACTCTATATGATGTCTCATCCACTTTATGAGATCACATCCAAGCTGCGTGTGAAATCACAGGCAATTTATCTGTGATATCACACTCACTATGTCTTTGACGTTCTATCCACTAATGAAACATCAGGAGCCCTGTGGGGATGACAGCACAACCAGTCTATCTGACATCACACCCACTCTATCTGACATGATCTCCACTGTATCCTTTCATCAAAACCGCTATACGTATGACATCACACCGTCTATGTGTATGATGTCATACGTACTCTATATGCCATCACATCCCCTCTTTATGACCTCACACCGCTACATTTATGACATCACATCCAATGTACTCATGACGTCACACCCAATGTATATGAAGTCACATTAAAGCTATATGAAATCACATCTTCTGTACTTGTTATACTGCATCAATCTGAGCCATCAAACCCACTGTATAGATTAGATGACAAGTACCTTATATATGACATCGTGCCCAATGTCTCTAAGTCGTCATATGGGCTCTTTATGGCATCATATCCACTCATTCTCACATCACTCCACTGTATTTATGACATCACTTTCGCTGTATTGATACCATCACACCCACTATATGTGAAGTCCCATCAATTGTATATGACATCACACCTTCTATACAAATAACTGCACATCCCATACTTGTGTCATCACACTGGGCATATGTATGACATCACATGCACTAAACTCGACATCACATTCACTATTTATGACATTAAATCACAGTATTTATGACATTGCACCCACTCAACTGCTCTGGCCCCTAGCTGAGCGCAGTCGCTCTGTCCCACAGAGCAATTACCGTGAGCTCAGAATCCACTTGAAAACAGATGAAAGGGGGGTGCGACAAGAGACGCGAAGAACAGCAGGAAGACAAAGGTTCTGATCAAGCTGCAAAACTTAATTGAGTGCAAGGCGATTATATATGTTTAGGAGAGGAGGGAGTGGGAAAAGGGAGGGGGGAGTTCTGATGGGCATGCAAGGAATACGTGTCTTGTGGGCAATTGGCTTGTCGGATATATGTTCGCCTCATGATCCTTTTGGTGATTTGCCAGTCGAATGTATAGCTGGCACGTAATCAGCGCCTTATATGGCAGCAGGCTTGGAGTGTTCCGATCGTAATGGCTCTGGCTAATCGCCTCAGCCGGCCGAGCCCCATCATCTCCTCCCTTTTTGTTTTGTAAGGCGAGGAGTCTGGTTTTGTTTGGACATTGACCGGCTAGGGGAGGCAGTGGCCAAGCTCCTCCTGAGCTCTGCGTAGAGCTTAATGGACACCCTTTTTTGGAGGGGAGCATTTTGGTGTCAACCTCCATGCAAGCTGGCTTACCTCGCAGGAGGCTCGAGAGTGGCCTCTTTGGTGGAGGACCCTCCTTGCGGTACTTTGTCAAGCACCTAGCGGTGTCCATTGCAGCAACTGGGCCGCAATGCAGACTCTCGAGAATCATGCAGCTCCCGTGGGAGAGGGCCTTGATAATTTTCATGGTCGAGCATTTCTAACTGGTGATAGTGGATCTGGATGTGTCTCCCTAGTATGTCGTTAAGCTGGTCTTTGACAAGTGTCCTGACACGCCTCAGAACCCAGGGGGCAAAGGTGAGAAGCAGGAGGACAGTGATCAGGGGCCCAAGAAGGGAAAGGAGATAGGGGAGTAGTCCATTAAGGCCTGTCAGAAAGGGATTCTCTATTAGCGTTTTCCTTCTTTTTTCTAGATCTTCTTGCAGCCTTTTTATTTTATCTCGGACAATGCCGGATTTGTTGGCGTAGAAGCAGCAGCGTTCCTGTAAGGCAAGGCAGTTACCTCACTGTTCTGCGGTAAGAAGATGTAAGCCTCGTCTGTTTTGAAGGACTAGTTCTGCTAGGGAGTCTAGATGATCTTGGATATCACTAATGGTGCTGGATATGGCCTGGACATCATCAATGAGCTGCTTAGAGAGCTGTGAATATGAATCAACTGCATATCCTAGGCCTGCAGATCCTGTAGCTATCACTCCAGAGATTCCTAACCCAGCAAGCAAGGGGATAATGGCTAGGGCTCTTTTGTGCTGTCCCGCAAGGTGTTCAAAAGCGGGAACGGAAACGGGCTCATTTCCTGGAATGATATCTACGTCTGGCAGCAGGGTGGCTAGGGCGCACAGCCCTGTCCATGAGGGGGGTAGGGCAGTATATGCTTGATTGTTTCCACAAACGAATGCCTTTCCTGGTTCGGGGCATAGGAGGGTGGTGTAGCTAGAGGTATAGTTAAACACAGAGCTACAGTTGGTAAAGGCAGCGAAACCAATAGGGATATCTGTGGAATCATTGCGCGGGTGTTTGTAGATGCAGGGGGAGAATGAAAACAGTGTAGGTTGGACCCTAAAGGGCAGGCCGAGACTGCAGTTTTGGTCAATGGTGTTGAGGTCTGATGTATTAACGGACACAGCCAGGGGCATGGGCGTGCCTTGGCTGAGACATAGCCAGCCGTCTTGGGCTAGACTGGGGTTACAGATGTTAAGTGCCCGGTGGGTGGCTGTCAAAATGTCTATTGTTCAAAAGTGAGGTGTTTAAGGAAGGCGCTTTCACTTTCTCCAGAGCCAAAAAGCTGTTCGGCCAGTTTTTGTAAGCAACTAATGAAATCACTATATGGCTCATCATGGCCCTGTCTGATCTTTGCAAGGGAGGTGGTGGCAGCGCCTTTCTTGGGAAGGCGCTTAAACGCTTTAACACCTGCTGACTGAATTTGTGTTAGTAACCCGGGGGGAAATTGACCCTGTTTTTCTTTACATTGGTAGGGGTCAGAGCCAAGGAAATTTTTGAGAGTCCAACCTTTTGAGGAGGGCTTACGCGAATTGCGTTCAACAAACTGTTTCGAAGCCTCTTCATATTCACTTTTCCAGAGTATAAAATCACCGCCGCTTAGGGCAGCCTTGGCTAGGAAGAACCAATCATTGGGTGTAAGCCATTGATCACTAAGGTTTTCAATCAGGACAACAGTGAAGGGGGCAGTGGGGCCGTAGTTGGCCACTGCCGCTTTGAACTTTTCTAGCGTTTTAAAGCTGAGCTTTTTGTAAGTATGGGGGGATGGTGGGACCGGGGGCTCATCATCGTCAGAAGCCGAGTGTTCTGATTCTTCTTCATCATGATCACTAAGTGGGGGCTCGTGAGCACTGGGCTCAGGCCTCTGAGAGTCTGTCGCCTCACGAGGCGGAGGCTGAGCCTGGCTCCTAGTTACTGGGAAGGCTAAGAGCTCTTGGGGGGCGGAGACAGTCAGGTTGGTGAGTTCTTTGGCTACCGCTTTAACATCTCTGATGAAATTCAGGGCTTCTTGAAGGGAAGTTGTTTGGGGGAGGGGAGTTTGGCTGATGGGTGGTGGCTCAATGTTATGCAGAATAGGAGCTGGAAGGCGGGCTGTGTTGGGAGCGGTGGGCGTAACTGGGTGGGTGGGAAAATATGGCGGTGGCACAAAGGGCGAGAGCGCAGAGCTGTATAAGATGGCGGCTGAACAGGGCAGAGAGCAGAAGCGGGCGGCGGCGCAGAGGCATTAAGCGTGGGCTTGTTTAAAACAGCGGCTGTGGCCGTAGCGGAAGGGGCAGAGTAGGAGGGAGGCCAGACAGTGCCGTTATAGTGGGCTGCCTCATCTTCTAGATTAGCTCCGTCAGCAGGGGGCAGCTGATCGTCTGTGTCCCTGCTGGTTATTCATTTTAGGTCTTTAAGATCGGGGTATATAGCAGTAAGATTTGGATTTGTCTCAATATTGATAGAAATCGAGGGACAGTTTGAGAGGGCCCGTGAGGGGGGGTGAGTAACGGTAGGGGCACTGGAGTTATTTGGGTGTATGGGGTCGCTTTGCATAAGATCTTGGGTAGAGGGCCCTCTAGAGGGGGAACAGGAGTGGCGGGAAAGGATTCTTTGTCCTTCCTGACAAAGGTGCTGAATGTCTGGGGTATGGCCCTGGTTGGTGAGAATATCTTTTATAAGATTGTAGTAGTTAAAGGGGGTGATAGGCACAGTCTGGGGACCAAAGACACGAAAATAGTCATTAAGGCAATCTCCGACATGATTCCACATACGATTGTCGATAATACCCTCTTGAGGGAACCAGGGGCAGGTCTTAAAAATAAAATGAAAAAACGAAACTAAATCTTTTTTACGAACCCGAATTCTTCGCACCTTGAGGGATTTTTTAAGCTGCCTAATAAAAACATCATCTTTCGTACATGCTTGTCCCATGATTAATTCTTACTTGACCGAATGCCGCCTTCGAGGGGGGGGACTCTCTCCGGAGTCGTCTCACGAGCGGTTAATCGTGGTGCTCCTTGCTGGGACTGGTCAACGGGGACGGCGGTCCGTCCAAGCAGTTTTCGGGCCCCACGTTGGGCGCCACTTGCTCCGGCCGCTAGCTGGGCGCAGTCGTTCTGGCTCGCAGAGCAATCAACGTGAGCTCCGAATCCACCTGAAAACGAATGAAAGGGGGGTGGGATAAGAGGCGCGAAGAACGGCAGCAAGACAAAGGTTCTAATCAAGCTGCAAAACTTTATTGAGCGTAAGGCGATTATATATGGGGAGGAGGGGAGAGAGTGGGAAAACGGAGGGGGGACTTCTGACGGGCATGTAAGGAATACGTGTCTTGTGGGCGATTGGCCTGTCTGATATATGTTCGCCGCATGATGCTTTTGGTGATCTGCCAGCCGAATGTATAGCTGGCACGTAATCAGCACCTTATATGGCAGCAGGCTTGGAGCGTTGTGACCGTAATGGCTCTGGCTGATCGCGTCAGCCGGCCGGGCCCCAACATTCGAATGCATCACCACAACCACTCTCTCGATGATATCACACACATTGCATGTATGCATATCATATCCAATATATGTATGGCATCATATGCAGTATATGGGCTTCCCTACCCATTCTCTTGGACATCACACACACTATATCTGACATCTCTTCCAATGTATCAGTGTCATTCGACCCACGGTACAGATGATATCACACCTAATCTATCCCCATCACACCTAGTACCTGTATGATATCATATGTTCTATATGACATCATGTCCCCTCTTTATGACATCACACCCCAGTGTTTCAAACATCAAATCAGGTATATTCATGATATCACACCCACACTTAGGACTCGATGTCCACGGAATGACATCACATCCACTGTAATCGTGACATCACACCCACTGTATATGATGTCTCATTCACTTTATGACATCACATCCAAGCTGCGTGTGAAATGACAGACAATTTATCTGGGACATCACACTCACAATGTCTATGACGTTATATCCACTAATGAGACATCAGGAGCCCTGTGGGGATGACATAACAACCACTCTATCTTACATCACACACACTCTATCTGACATGATTTCCCCTGTATCCTTTCATCAAAACCGCTATACATATGACATCACACCCTCTATGTTTATGATGTCATACGTACTCTATATGCCATCAAATCCCCTCTTTATGACGTCACACCGCTACATTTATGACATCACATCCAATGTACTCATGACGTCACCCCCAATGTATATGAAGTCACATCAAAGCTATATGAAATCACATCTTCTGTACTTGTGATGCTGCATCATTCTGAGCCATCAAACCCACTCTATAGGTTAGATGACAAGTAACTTATGTATGATATCATGTCCATTGTATCTATGCCGTCATTTCGGCTCTTTATGATATCATATCCACTCATTCTCACATCACACCACTGTATTTATGACATCAATTGCACTGTATTCATGCCATCACACCCACTATATGTGAAGTCCCATCAACTGTATATGGCATCACATCTTCTATACAAATAACAGCACATCCCATACCCGTGTCATCACACTGGGCGTATGTATGACTTCACATGCACTAGACTCGACATCACATTCACTATTTATGACATTAAATCACAGTATTTATGACATTGCCCCCACTCGACTGCATCATCCCAACCATTCTCTCGATGATATCACACACATTGCATGTATGCATATCATATCCGACATAGGTATGTCATCATACGCAGTATATGGGTTTCCCTACCCATTCTCTTGGACATCACACACACTATATCTGACATCGCTTCCACTGTATCAGTGTCATTCCACCCACTGTAGAGATGATATCACAACCACTCGATGCCCATCACACCCAGTACCTGCATGACATCATATGCTCTCTATGACGTCATAACCCCCTTTATGACATCACACCCCAGTGTTTCAAATATCAAATCATGTGTATTCATGATATCACCCCACTCTTAGGACTCCATGTCCACGGTATGACATCACATCCACTGTAATCATTTAAGTGCATTTAAGTGCCTTCCCCAGAAAGGAGCTGCCACCACCTCCATTGCAAAGATCAGACAGGGCCCTGATGAGCTATATAGTGATTTCATTAGTTGCTTACAAGAACTGGCTGAATGGCTTTTTATCTCTGGAGAAAGCGAAAGCGCCTTCCTTAAACACCTCGCTTTTGAAAATGCTAACCCTGCCTGCCAAAATGCTATTCGACCTCATCGTGAAAAAGACCTCTCAGAGTAGGTCCACCTTTGCTCAGGCATCGGGTCTGCTCACGCTCTGGGCTCGCTATTGGGGCCGCCTTACAAAGCTTTGCTCCAAACCAGAGATATCATGATCGTGATCGCCTTTGCTTCACCTGCAAACAGCCTGGACATTTTTCACGGGCTTGCCCACAACGAGCCCATGCCTTATCTAACCCCCACCCCAAGACCCCTTATGACTCTAATACTGGCACTCCCAATATTCAAAGACCCCCTCCCTCGACAATATGTCCCCGTTGTAAAAAGGGGTTTCACTGGGCCTCAGAATGCCGCTCCAAGACAGACATTAATGGACAACCCCTCCCCCCAAAACAGGGAAACTCCAACAGGGGCCAGCCCCAGGGCCCCAACCCAGGGATGAATTCAGGGGCTTCACAGTTCAACCCTCAAATCCCCAACCCTACAATTCCGGCCTTCCCCATAATCAACCACGCCTCCTCGTCTCAGATCTTTGGAGGGCAACCGCAGGCAGCGCAGGACTGGACCTCTGTACCGCCGCCGACACAATATTAACTCCAAATAATTACTCTTTGATGCTCCCTGTCGGCGTATATGGCCCCTTACCACCTAACACATACGGCCTTATTCTTGGCCGTATTAGCTCCACACTTAAAGGGATCCTAGTGTTCCCTGGCATTCTTGACTATGACTTTGAGGGAGAAATTCATATCATTGTCTCCACCACTCATGATCTAATCTCAATCCCAAAAGGCACCAGGCTAGCACAGATCATTATTCTCCCCTTACAACATATTAACTCAAATTTCAAAAGGGCTTCTTGGGGCCCCAGCACCCCTGGCTCATCAGACACATACTGTGTTCAAGAAATCTCTCACCACCGCCCCTCACTCAAGCTCAAACTTAATGGCAAGGTCTTTACAGGCATCTTAGACACAGGAGCAGACGCTACTGTCATATCCCAATCCCACTGGCCAAAGTCTTGGCCATTAACACCTGTTGCCACCCATCTGCGCGGCATTGGACAAGCTGCTAACCCCCAACAAAGCTCTCAGACCCTGATGTGGGAAGATGCTGAGGGAAATAGAGGCTCTGTCACTCCCTTTGTTCTCCCCAATCTGCCTGTTAACCTGTGGGGGAGAGATATCCTCTCCCAAATGAAGGTGATCATGTGCAGCCCCAATGACATAGTTATGACCCAAATGCTTAATCAAGGCTTCCTGCCAGGTCAGGGAATAGGAAAAAGAGGTCAAGGAATCACTAAGCCCATTACAATCCCTCCTAAAACAGACAAAGCAGGTTTAGGAGACCCCCAAAATTTTCCCTAGTGGCCACTGATACTCCTGTACCCCACGCAGACAAGATCCTTTGGAAGACAGTGGATCCTGTTTGGGTCGATCAGTGGCCCCTTACCCACGAAAAAACCTTAGCTGCAATAGTGTTAGTGCAGGAATAGCTTGCAGCAGGACATATTGAGCCCACTAATTCCCCCTGGAATACACCCATATTCGTAATAAAAAAGAAATCTGGCAAATGGCGCCTCCTACAGGATCTTAGGGCCATTAATAAAACAATGATCCCCATGGGGGCCTTACAGCCTGGCCTCCCTTCGCCAGTTGCCATCCCTGCCAGTTACCATAAGATCGTCATAGACCTAAAAGATTGCTTCTTTACCATCCCCCCCCCACCCCGACGACACGTCCTATTTCGCCTTCAGTGTCCCACAAACCAACTTCCAAGGCCCCATGCCTCGTTACTATTGGAAAGTGCTGCCACAGGGTATGGCAAATAGTCCCACCCTATGTCAAAAATTTGTTGCAGCAGCTATTGCCCCAGTCAGGGCACAGTGGCCTCAGGCATACATTCTCCATTATATGGATGATATCCTTTTGGCATGTCCTGACGAAGACACTGTCAGGACCTGTCACGCCCACCTGATCAATTGCCTTACAAGACAAGGGCTACACATTGCCCCCGAAAAAATACAAACATCCGACCCATACTTTTATCTAGGATTTGAACTTTGCCATCAACATATATTTACCCCTCGTATCCACCTTAGAACAGACAGGCTAAAAACGCTTAATGACTTCCAAAAACTTCTTGGAGACATTCAGTGGCTTTGACCGTACCTAAAACTGCCCATAGAGCCCCTCCTCCCACTTAATAATATCCTCAAAGGAGATTCAGACCCCCTGTCTCCTCGTGTCTTGACGCCCGAGGCAAAACACTCTCTAGACATTATCAATAAGGCTATCCAAAACCAAACTGCTCAACAGATCTCTTACAGCCTGCCTCTAATATACCTCTTACTCCCTACAACACATACCCCTACCGGCGTTTTCTGGCAACCAAAGACCACAGATCCCTCAAAAAACGGTCACCCCCTCCTTTGGGTCCACCTCCCAGCTTCCCCCTCTCGAGTCCTATTGCCTTACCCTTCCCTTCTTGCCACGTTAATTATAAAGGGGCGCTCCACCAGTCGCCAGCTGTTTGGTAAAGACCCAGAATCAATAATTATCCCTTACACACAAGACCAATCAAATTGGCTTTTACAAACCTCCGATGAATGGGCTATCGCGCTGTACTCCTTCACAGCAGACCTTGACAACCATTACCCTAGCGATCCCCTTATTCAATTCGCTAAGACCCATCCATTTGTCTTCCCTAAAATCACTAAAACAACTCCGCTCCCCAAAGCCGCCCTCGTCTTTACTGACGGATCTTCAAATGGCATGGCTGCCTATGTTCTCAATGGAAAAACCTTCACAACAAAATCTCCCTATACCTCTGCACAACTTGTAGAACTGTTTGCTATCCTCAAAGTCTTGACCTCGCTTGCCAACCAACCGTTCAACCTCTACACCGACAGTGCCTACACAGCTCAGTCAGTCCCCCTGTTAGAAACCGTCCCCTTCATCAAACCTTCCACAAATGCCGCTCCCCTATTTGCTAAGTTACAAGCTCTTATTTTACAAAGACAACACCCCTTTTTCATTGGACACCTTCGTGCCCACCTTGACCTTCCGGGGCCCCTGACTGAGGGCAACGCCCTAGCAGATGCCGCCACACAAAATGTCTATCCTGTCCTCACAGACCCTATCACTGAGGCAACACAAGCCCACACCTTACACCATTTAAATGCCCATACCCTTCGCCTGCTTTACAAAATCACAAGAGACAAAGCTAGAGAAATTGTCAAGGCCTGTCCCCATTGCGTCCCCTCGGTGCCTGTGCCTCACCTGGGAGTAAATCCCCGGGGACTCACCCCAAATGCTATCTGGCAGATGGACATAACTCACCTCATGGCCTTTGGAAAACTTAAGTTCATTCATGTTACTATTGACACCTTTAGCGGGTTCATAGCTGCCTCTCTACAAACAGGTGAGGCATCAAAAAATGTCATCTCTCACATGATCCATTGCCTATCCGTCTTGAGCAAACCTCGTACTATCAAGACAGACAACGGCCCAGGATATACTGGAAAAAATTTTCAGACTTTTTGCCAACGGCTTCAGATCAAACATATCACAGGCATCCCTTACAATCCCCAGGGACAAGGCATTATAGAGAGAGTTCATCAGATTTTAAAAAAATTCCATCAACCGCCTGACACATTCGCCCCTCAGGTTCACAAAACAACATCCTCGTAACCTCCTAAACCATGCACTCTTCAAACTCAATTTCCTCACCCTAGAGTCTCAGCGGCTGACCGCCACTGGCATCCACAAACTTCTAGCCAACAGGCCACAGTCATGTGGCGCGACCCCCTCACTCGCGCCTGGAAGGGCCCAGACCCCGTCCTCATTTGGGGAAGAGGCTCAGCCTGCATTTATGACCAAAAAGAAGACGGCCCACGGTGGTTACCTGAAAGGCTAATACGACACATCAACCATTGGGCCCCCCAAACTAACTTTAATCACATCCCAGGGAACAATGATGCGCCCTGAGGAAAACCCCTTTTCCTCTTTTCTCTTTCAGACCATATGCATCCTCATTGGCTTTTCCCACTACTGTTACAAATACTGCTATGTCAAACAATAGATGGAGGGCTCCGGCCACCACCTCCCAAGCCACAACTATACCTCACCCTTTTTGGACCACCATGCGAATGCCATGGAGGAATCGACGTCGACCATTACGCAGATCCATCATTTTGGACCTTAAAAGTTGATTGTGACACCAAAATGGCCTTTCTGACACATGAGGTGACGAGGACTGGAAGTGGTAAGGTTCACTGGTGCTGTGTACCAAAACCCCCTTTTATATCTGCCATCAATGGCAGGCCAGGTCCTTGCCCCAAGAAATGGGAAACCGATGGATTTCAAGAGACAATGCACTCTTCCTGTTATCATGAGACTCAAGAGTGCACATATGACAATCAAATCTTTTTCACTGCCATACTCCAAAGAACTAAAACAGGGGGAACCACCCGTACCTCACCCGTTGGCTTCAGTCAATACCTAGAGGCCGGGTGCAAGGGCACAATGGGACAGACGGTATGCTGGGAACAGGTTGCTCCTATTCACATCTCTGATGGTGGTGGACCCCAGGACAGAGTGAGAGAGATTATCGTTCAAAAAAAGATAGAACATCTCATTGATAGACAATTTTCAAAGCTTTCCTACCACACTATAGCACTCCCCAAATCAAGGGGAACAGACCTAGACCCCCAAACAATAGACATTTTGACAGCCACCCACC
>SRVM01015198.1:0-10356 GCA_007570785.1 Antilocapra americana | reverse complement strand
CTTACTTGTGATGTTTATATCTCTGACACCATGAATTTCAGCACTATTGCCTAGAGATCCTGGGTTCTGCCAGGGGACACAATTAAGAGTTCCCATAAACATACAGTTCAAACTTCTGCTCTTTGGTAAACTAGTTTCAGTAGATCAAAGAGCACAAAGAATTTACCAGTGATCTAGAGGAAGGATTGATGCTATATAATGGGGGTTTGGAGATATATGTTTATTACCCAGGTAATCTATGAGAACATCTCTTATTATTCCTGTGTCCAATTTTAACTGTAAATGAGCAAATAAAGCAACCGTATCCTCATCAGAGCATGATAACCAGACAGGCCACCTAACCACACAGAAAGAAGTGCTATATAAAGGAAAGGAAATCTTGAGTGTATGTTAGAGAAAAGAGAAAATTAATATCAGTTAAGCTTCATAACCAAAACCTGAAGTAGCACCTGTATTTTATCCCACAAATGTTTCCTTAATGTTTTCTCAGAATATGGTTGACCAACTAGACTCTTGGGAAATGAAAGAAGTAAATCTGAGTAGTGCCAGGAGTGAGTTGTAGGTTGTTTTTCGTGCACCACCCTAATCCCTGTCAAGGGCCATTTTATTCCTCCACTGGATCAGTTGGGTGCAGGTAAAATGGCTCTCTGGAAAAAAAAAAAAATCTCTGACTTGTAATACTTGCCAATTTCTATCATGTAAAATCTCTCATCATGGCTGATTTCAAGCTGCTACCAGTGTAACACTTAGCCTGCAAAATTCATGAACATTCCAACTGTGAATGATGCTTACAGAGAATTCACAGCTGAATTCCTTTATGGAGAAATGTCTTGGTTGGATAAATAAGCATGCTAGCCACTCCTTACTGCTGAGTCAGCAAGAGGCTAAAGAACGAATGGCATAGGGTGCAGAAGGTCATCCCTCTTGCCTCACGTTAGGAGAAATTCTGGGTTTTAACATGTTTCAGAGATCCCCATGGCACCAGGATGAATCTAGTTTCCAGTGAGGACCACATTCTTTTTTAACTTTCTCTCCATGTCCTGTTCTGCTTCTTTTTCTCCCATTCTTCTGAAAGCACACTCTCAAAATACCAGAATCTTCATCTCAAAATTTGCTTCTCGAGAAACTGATCTGAGACAGTCACCAGTAAACCCTCCCTGTTCCTTAACCTTTATGTGTGACTTTGTGCTATTTTCTTTCATTCATCTTGCCAAAGCTCTGTAAACATAAGTAAATGACTTCTATGTTTGCTTTATGCTCCTTTTCAAAGAAATTGATTTTCGAATGTGAAGAATAGAGTCAACATGGTTGATAACATTAATGAATAATGTCTACTTATATTCCAAGAAGAAAATATACAAGTAGGTATTTTGACTTTGAACTAATTCAATTCTTAGAGTTTAGAATATCTCATGACACTAAAAAAGTTGTAATCACAGGACCACCATTGAAGAATCTCAGAAAGATAAGCCAAAATCATCATTAAAAAAGAAAAACACTGTGAAATAGTGACACTAAATTCAGTAAGCAGAAGTAGTATCTTATGAAACATGAGAATAAACACAGAAAAACTTTAAAAGATAATATATTTAGAGGAGTAAAAATGTGTGTTTAATCTATGAAACAATATGTCACAAATTAAATAGAAACCTTGGAAAGAAAAAAAAATCTATAAGAAAAAGAACAACTAAATTAAGGCTGAATGATAATAAATAAGTTCATCTGAAGAGCTAATTAGCAAACTGAAAAATGGAAACCAGGAAATTTCTCATGCTTAAAAAAATCAAACAGATGGGAAATATTTCAAGCCTAAAATATAGAGGGTATATACAGAAAGATTCAAAAAGGATAAATCCAGTCTAAGAGCATTTTCAAAAGGAGAAATAGAGGCAGTATTCAAATATATAATATAAAAATTTTCTATAGCTGAAGATAATATTTATTCTCAAATTGAAAGACTTCACTGAACACCAAAAGACAACAGATAGATAAATAGAATGATAAATAGATAAAGCCTGGTAAAATCTCACTACATCATGGATAAAAGACTGCATTACAACTATGTGGATAGCTGTCAACATTAAACTGGAATGGAAAAGTGAATAAAAGTTTTTACTGAATTTAGAGTTGTGAAAGGAAGGGCTGCTCTTATAATAAAATGTGCAGTATAGAAAGCGGCAACATTCTGAGAGAGGGAAGAGCTTCTTGTCCTCCAGACTTTTTACCAACAAATGCACACTTTCAAATGATACTATCTCAGCATGTAAAGGTTACCCAGAACAGTTAGGAGCATAACAGTTTCCTGCCAGATCCCACCAGCATTAGATTCATAAGGCTAGCGTAGTCCATGATGTGTCTTCATTCAGCCATGTGATGACAACCACCTGAACTAGGCTCTGTGTACTTCATTAATCCAGCTAGGAGTTAACACTGCACAACGTTATAGCCCATGAACAACATCCTTAGTCTTCATTCCTAATCTCTCCACTGTGATTCTGCAAGAACATTCTAGAGCTCAGTGATGTGGAACCAAAGAAGCTTAGTTAACCTGAGTCCCTTTCAGAGTTGTGCCAGTAAATACTGAGACTGGATATTGGTTTATTCTGCAAAGAAAAGCTCTCAAGCACTTCCCAGAAAATAAAACAGGTCTTCTATTAAAAGAAAACAAACAACAAATAAAGCAACAAAAGAGTTGTATTAGTTTTATATTTATTTTTGGCAATGCTAACCATTAACAGTAATTTCTTGGGAGTTTTGTTTGTTTGTTTGTTTGTTTTCAACCCATCAGAATTTCTTAGAACAAGTTATTTTCTGAATGTAGAGTATTCAAGGAAGTCATTCACTTTTTCAGGTCAATTGGCCTGATAATTTTAAACCAGACATACTTGAGGTTATTTATGAGAGCTATTCTGTGACAGAGGCAATTTGCTGTAATTCTAGTCATCCTCTTGGTGTTGCAGTGAATATTGTTTTGTCACCCATTTCATGGACTTTTCACACCAGGATTTAGGTACAAACGTTTAGACACATTTGAAAACAAGTGAAGTTTCTGTAAGTTAATTTTTCCTCTCTCAGTGCAACCTTCCTTACTTCCCATTAGGCTCTCCTTCTCCTCCTTCTTCCTAATCCATCTCCAGTTTACATGAAGCCTCCAGCCACGCCTTCATTTAACACACTTGGGCTCCCTAGCAAAAGCTCCACAGTTTACTCCCTCTGATCTGTCCCCTCTGAGAATCTGAATCTCCTTTCTGACATAGAATTAGTGATACTTGCTAGGAATATATAACATAGTGCGTACTCTGGAGCAAGATACCTGGATTCTATCCCTGTATAAATTTACCACAGCTGTTACAACAAAGTATGACAAACTGGGAGGATTAAACAATAGAAATTTATTGTCTTGGGGTTTTTGGAAATAACTGTCTGAGATTAAAATGTTTCTAGAGTTAGTTCCTTCTGAGGTCTGTGAAGGCTAATCTGTTCCATACCTGCCTCCTATGTTCTGCTGGTTTGCTGGCAGTCTTTGACATCACCCAGATCTTTGCCTTCATCTGCACATGGCATTCCTCTTGTGTGAGTGTCTTTCTTCCAATTTCCCCCTTTACAAATACATCAGTCATACTGAATTAGGGGCTTCCCCTCCTCCAGTACAGCACCATATAAATGAACTAATTACTTCTGTCACAATCCTATTTCTAAATCAAGCTCACATTCTGAGGTATTGGGGGTTAGGACTTCGATATATGAACTGGGGTGGGACACAATTCAATTCATAACAACCTCAACTCCCCAATCCAAAGTTTTTGCATTTGTTAAAAGTAGAATGGCAATATTATCTACCTCATAGAGTTTTTATGAGGATTGGGAAAATTAGTATCTGGATAGCACTTAGAACAATATTTGACACATAATAAGCATTCCTGATAGTGAGCAGGGATTCTCAGGTGCCTCAGTGGTAAAGAATTCGCCTGCCAGTCCAGAAGCCTCAAGAGACAGGTTTGATCCCTGGGTGGGGAAGATCCCCTGCAGGAGGAAGTGGCAACCCACTCCAGTATTCTTGCCTGGAGAATCCTGTGGACAGAGAAGTCTGGCAGGCTACAGTCCATGGGGTTGCAGAGTCTGACATGACTGAGAAGCCAAGCATGAAGCATGATAGTGAGTAAACTATTTCTGATATTAATACATTTTATTAAAGAAGTTTAGGAACAATGGTTTTCATTCAAATTCACCAGAGCTTATGGGAGCTATATGTATTTTTAACAGGCAGAGTTTTGGTTCTTTATTTTTTACTAAGCAAAGTAACTTTGGCAAAATAAATCATTACATTAACACTAAATTCTTCTTATAGCTCCAGAAACATCACCTGGCATTAAAAGAAATCATACAGATTTACTACCAGGAAGGGTTTTGGTAGTATGTTCCAATGTCCTTGTTCTTGTGAAAATCACTCAGTTGTGTCCAACTTTATGGGATCCCATAGACTGTAGCCTACAAGGCTTCCCTGTCCATGGGATTCTCCAGGCAAGAATATTAGCGTGGACTGCTGTGTCTTCCTCCAGGGGATCTTGCCAACCCAGGGACTGAACCCGGTCTCCTTCACTTTGAGCAGAGTCTTTGCAGCCTGAGCCACCAGGGAAGTCCTGATGGTTCCCAGCACTCTGGTCATTCGTTCCAGGAGAGTCGTGTGACAGGTTCTTTAGAGGTTCATTTAGGAAATCACTACTGTGCTTTTCTTTTTGTGAAAAATTTTGATTTTAACAAAATGGTAAGTGTATATTTACATACATTAATGTGGGGAAAGAAAAAACAATGCTAGAAAATCCTCTTAGGCTGGTTAAATTAGGGCATAAACATATACAATAATGTTAAGATAAAAACAACATACCGCATCCTGTATATGTCTGTACTTCTATAATCTTGATAAAATAAAGCACTGAGGTTATTTTTTTAAAGTATTTTCTAAAAACCAATTAACACCTTTTCTACCTGCTTGCATTTTGTGTTTTATGTTGTGATATTGACAAAATCTTTAAGTTCTTGCTGTAATTTTGTTTGCATATTACATTTAATTGTGTTGCAAGCTCTTATGAATAGAGATTATAAGGAACATTTTTACGCAATTTAAAAAAATGAGCATAAAACCAAGATTCCAAAGTGATGGAGAGAATTTAAATGGGGCAATAAAAGTTTCAGGCCTTCAGAAGAATTTACCATTCTAACAATGTATACCTTAACTCTATTTGGTTTGTTTTCAAAAAATCTTTATTGGGGTGATGCCATATGATAAACATCATATGTATAAAGTATATAATTTGATAAATTTTAGCACATACATATTCATCCTGTCAGCTTCCCTGGTGGCTCAGAGGTTAAAAGAATCTGCCTGCGATGCAGGAGACCTGGGTTTGATCCCTGGGTTGGGAAGATCCCCTGGAGAAGGAATGAAATATTCATCCCTCACCATATTCAAGATAACATATCCATTAACCCTAGCAGTTTCCTCCCTTAGTGATCAAGGCAAGGAAATAAAGGAAAATGAAAGAACAGGAAAGACTAGAGATGTCTTCAAGAAGACCATTTCATGGAAAGATGGGCACAATTAACTACAGAAATGGTAGGGACCTAACAGAAGCAGAAGATATTAAGAAGAGGTGCCAAGAATACAAAGAAGAACTGTGCAAAATAGATGTTTGTGACCCAGATAACCACGATGATGTGATCACTCACCTAGAACCAGACATCCTGCAATGCAAAGTCAAGTGGGCCTTAGTAAACATCACTACAAGCAAAGTTAGTGGAGATGATAGAATTCCAGTTGAGCTATTTCAAATCCTAAAAGATGACGCTTTGAAAGTGCTGCAATCAATATGCCAGCAAATTTGGAAAACTCAGCAATGGCCACAGGACTGGAAAAGGTCAGTTTTCATTCCAATCTCAAAGAAAGGCAATGCCAAAAAATGCTCAAATTACCGCACAATTGCACTCATCTCACATGCTAGTAAAGTGATGCTCAAAATTCTCCAAACTAGTATGTGAACTGTGAACTTCCAGATGTTCAAGCTGGATTTAGTAAAGGCAGAGGAATCAGAGATCAAACTGCCAACATTCGTTGGATCATCAAAAAAGCAAGACAATACCAGAAAAACATCTACTTCTGCTTTATTGACTGCCAAAGCCTTTGACTGTGTGGATCACAAGAAACTGTGGGAAATTCTTCAAGAGATGGGAATACTAGACCACCTTACCTGTCTCCTAAGAAATCTGTATGCAGGTCAAGAAGCAACAGTTAGAACTGGACATAGAACAACAGACTGGTTCCAAATGGGAAAAGGAGTACGTCAAGGCTGTATATTGTCACCCTGCTTATTTAACTTATATGCAGAGTATATCATGAGAGATGCTGGACTGGATGGAGCACAAGCTGGAATCAAGATTGCAGGGAGAAATATCAATAACCTGAGATATGCAGATGACACCACCCTTATGGCAGAAACTGAAGAAGAACTAAGTGGTACACTCTGCATTTTGGGGCTCCAAAATCACTGCAGATGGTGGCTGCAGCCATGAAATTAAAAGATGCTTGCTCCTTGGAAGAAAAACAATGACCAACCTAGACAACATATTAAAAAACAGAGACATTATTTTGCCAACAAAAGTCTGTCTAGTCAAAACTATGGTTTTTCCAGTAGTCATGTATGTATAAAAAGTTGGACTATAAAGAAAGCTGAGCATCAAAGAATTGATGCTTTTGAACTATGGTGTTGGAGAAGACACGTGAGAGTCCCTTGGACTGCAAGATCAAACCAGTCAATCCTAAAGAAAGTCAATCCTGAATATTCATTGGAAGGACTGATGCTGAAGCTGAAACTCCAATACTTTGGCCACCTGATGTGAGGAACTGACTCACTGAAAAGACCCTGATGCTGGGAAAGATTGAAGGCAGGAAGGGATGTAGACAACAAAGAAGGAGATGGTTGGATGGCATAACCGACTCGATGGACACGAGTTTGAGAAAGCTCTGGGTGTTGGAGATGGACAGGGAGGCCCGGCAGCTGCAGTCCATGGGGTCACAAAGAGTCAGACACAACTGAGTGACTGAATTGAACTACAAGTCAAAGAATACCCATCTGCTGGCAACAGAAAAGGCAATGAATAGATTCCTGATCAGTGCCTCTGAAAGGACTTCTGTTGATATCTGGGTTTGGGGCTATGGATCCCATAACAGTGAAAGAATAAATTTCTGTTGTTTTAGGCCACCAAGATTGTCATAATTAGTAGGAGATGCCCTAGGATACTAATACAAATGTAAATAAAAATTCTTAACACAATCTTAGAAAATAGTATTAAGTACTAAAATAATTATATACCATGATCAAGTAGAGTTTAGAATCAGAGATGCAAGACTGTTTCAAATCTTGAAAATCAATCAATGTAAACCACCAGTTTACAGGTCAAACAAGAAAAATTACATGAATATATAAATTGATGGAGAAAAGCTTGTGATAAAACTCAACACCTACAAAAATCTACAGCTAACATTATACTTAATGTTGAAAAATTGAAAGCTCTAGCCAGTGAAATAAGAAAAGAAAAAGAAAGAATAAAATGTCATATAGATTGTTGTGGTCCTCTGAAAATCAGGATAGTTATTGTTGTTTAGCCACTAAGTCCTGTTCTACTTTTGTGAGGGGTTTCCCTTCAAGACAAAAGTTGGTTCTCATGTTTATACTGATAATGCAAATGCACACATACAAAAGGGTGTGTAAAGGATTTCTTTTTTTTTTTTTTTTTTTTGGAGGGGTGTATCTTTGGGCCTTTCAGGCCCCAAATGGCTTGAGAGAGCAAAGAAGAAGACTTCCTGGGCTTTTCCTGAGGCCAGGATTAATGATCCTGCACATTCAGGGACTCATGCTATCTAAATCTCCCATGGGCTCTGAAGAACAGTCAGATTTTCTAATTGGTTGTCAATATGGGAGCAAAAAGGGGAAAGGGAGTGGTGAAACTTAAAAATTTTCAATAAAATGTAGTCTGACTCATTGTTACATAAATGAGAAATGAAAAAATAAAACTGCCCCTACTTACAAATAATGTTATTGTCAAAGAAATCTCAAGGAATCTAATAAAGAAGCATTTCAAGAACTAATAGGTGAATTTAGTAAGGTCATAGGATAGATGATGAACATATAACAGTCAACTTTACTTCTATATATTAAACATGAAAAGGTAGACACTGAAATTAACAACATAAAACCATTTACAATCACTCAAAAAAGAAATATTTAGAAGTAAAACATGTATAGGCTTTCTATGTTGAAAACTGGACAACTCTGGTGAAAGAACTTAAAGATGTATATAAATGGAGACATTATCACGCTCATTGATTGGAAGACCCATCAGAGTAAAGATACCAATTCTCATATTGTTATATATTATAGCTTTAACTCAGTTATCAATGTTTAGCAAGTTTATTTTTAAAATACAGGTGAAAAAGAAAATAAAGTATTGTGGCTAAAACAAATTTGAAGAATAAAATGGGAGGAATCATTCTACCAGACTTCAAGACATATAACTACAATAATCAAGTATCTGGGACAATGGAACTAGTATTGACATATAGATCAATGCAACAAAATAGAGAATTCACAAAAAGCAGACACAAAAAAGATGAATCTTCATCTAATCACCACAACTTGTACAAAATTAAATCAAGATAAGTGACAGATTTAACTGTAAAATATCAGACTATAAAGCTATTAGGAAAGGAAAGGACAAAATATTTGGTTTTGGACTAGGCAAAGAATTTTTAGGCTTGACAACAAAAGTACAATATATATAAGGAAAAACTGATGAATTGGACTTTATCAAAACTATAATTTCTTCTCTGAGAAAGATACTTTGAAAGGGATAAAAAGACAAACTACAGAGTAGGAGAAAATATATACAGCAAAATACTAATATTTGGAATATATAAAGAACTCTCAAAACTCAATTCTAAGAAAACAATCCTATCAGAAATTGGGCAAAAGACATGAAGAGGCATTTCACCAAAGAAGATGTATGTATGGCATATGAGCAAATTAAAAGAAGTTCACCATCATCAGCCATTAGGAAAATTGTAATTAAAACAATTAGATATCATCACATATATCAGAATGACTCAAAATTATATGGTGAAAACATCAAATTCTATTGACCATGCAGAGAATTGTATCACTCTTCCATAACTGGTGGTAATGTGAAATAGTATAGCCGTTAAGGAAAAACCATTTGACACTTTCTTAAAAGCTAAAAATTCATTTTATCATACTTATCAATTCACGACTAGGCATTTATCCCATAAAAATTAAAACTTAGGTTTGGGCAACACTGCGCAGGCGCCTCCGGCGAGTCAC
This sequence comes from Antilocapra americana, assembly GCA_007570785.1. Taxonomy (NCBI): domain Eukaryota; kingdom Metazoa; phylum Chordata; class Mammalia; order Artiodactyla; family Antilocapridae; genus Antilocapra; species Antilocapra americana. The sequence continues at coordinate 964 of SRVM01015198.1, read as the reverse complement.
GACAAGCGCGGTCCTGCCTTGTCCAGGGCAGTGGACGTCTTCCTGCTCGTGCCGTTAGTGCCGGCCTGATGCCACTGATGCCTGTGACTGGGACCTGTGCCGACTCCTGTGTCAGCCCTGCCCACTGACCTGTATTTACTTCTCGCCAGGGAAGCTGGGTTCTGCCACAGGAGGCAGATGCTGAATTCCGAATGCTTCGGTGTAACAGTGAGGAAACCTAGACTCACCCACCAGAAAACCACACAAGCCTTTCCATCCAGGAAACTTCGACAAACCATGCATCCAACCCCTCCCATAGAGAGGAATCCCCACAATAAAGGGACAACACAGCAAGATAAACAAGATGAAAAGGCAGAGAAATACCCAGCAAGTAAAGGAACAGGATAAATACCCCCTAGACCAAACAAAAGGCGAAGAGATAGGAAGTCTACCTGACAAAGAATTCCGAATAATGATAGTGAAAATGATCCAAAACCTGGAAAATAAGTTGGAGTTGCAGCTCAATAACCTGCAGGCAAGGATTGAGAAGATGCAGGTAAGCTTTAACAAGGACTTAGAAGAAATGAAAAAGAGACAAAATACAATGAATAATGCAATAAATGAGATCAAAAACACCCTGGAGGGAACCAACAGTAGAATAACAGAGATAGAAGACAGAATAAGTGAGGTAGAAGACAGAATGGCAGAAATAAATGAAACAGAAAGGAAAAATGAAAAAAGAATTAAAAGAAATGAGGACAATCTTAGAGACCTCTGGGACAATATTAAACGCACCAATATTCGAATCATAGGAGTCCCAGAAGAAGAAGACAAAAAGAAAGACCATCAGAAAATTCTTGAAGAGATAATTGTAGAAAACTTCCCTAAATTGGGGAAGCAAATAGCCACTCAGGTCCAAGAAACACAGAGAATCCCAAATAGAATGAACCCCAAGCGGGACACCCCAAGACACATATTAATCAAA
>SRVM01015152.1:0-10011 GCA_007570785.1 Antilocapra americana | reverse complement strand
GCATTCAGCCCGTTTACATTTAAGGTAATTATTGATAAGTATGATCCTGCTGCCATTTATTTTATTGTTTTGGGTTCCAGATTATCCATCCCATCCGTGTTTCCTATTTAGGCAAGTTCCTTTAGCATTCGTTGGAGGGCTGGTTTGGTGTTGCTGAATTCTCTCAGTTTCTGCTTGTCTGAGAAAATTTTGAATTCTCCTTCAAATTTGAATGAGATCCTTGCTGGGTACAGTAGTCGGGGTTGTAGATTGTTTTCTTCCATGACTTTAAGTATGTTTTGCCATTCCCTTATGGCCTGAAGCGTTTCTGTTGAGAGATCAGCTGTTATCCTTATGGGATTCCCCTTGTGAGTTATTTTTTGCTTCTCCCTTGCTGCTTTTAATATTTGGTCTTTGTATTTGATATTTGCCCATTTGATTAATATGTGTCTTGGGGTGTCCCGCTTGGGGTTCATTCTATTTGGGATTCTCTGTGTTTCTTGGACCTGAGTGGCTATTTGCTTCCCCAATTTAGGGAAGTTTTCTACAATTATCTCTTCAAGAATTTTCTGATGGTCTTTCCTTTTGTCTTCTTCTTCTGGGACTCCTATGATTCGAATATTTTTGTGTTTAATATTGTCCCAGAGGTCTCTAAGATTGTCTTCATTTCTTTTAATTCTTTTTTCATTTTTCCTTTCTGTTTCATTTATTTCTACCATTCTGTCTTCTACCTCATTTATTCTGTCTTCTATCTCTGTTATTCTACTGTTGGTTCCCTCCAGGGTGTTTTTGATCTCATTTATTGCATTATTTATTGTATTTTGACTCTTTTTCATTTCTTCTAAGTCCTTGTTAAAGCTTACCTGCATCTTCTCAATCCTTGCCTGCAGGTTATTGAGCTGCAACTCCAACTTATTTTCCAGGTTTTGGATCATTTTCACTATCATTATTCGGAATTCTTTGTCAGGTAGACTTCCTATCTCTTCGTCTTTTGTTTGGTCTAGGGGGTATTTATCCTGTTCCTTTACTTGCTGGGTATTTCTCTGCCTTTTCATCTTGTTTATCTTGCTGTGTTGTCCCTTTATTGTGGGGATTCCTCTCTGTGGGAGGGGTTGGATGTGTGGTTTGTCGAAGTTTCCTGGATGGGAAGGCTTGTGTGGTTTTCTGGTGGGTGGGTCTAGGTTTCCTCACTCTTACTCCTCACGTTGGCAATGGGTCGCCCCTCCAGATGCCCGATGTCCTCTGCCAGCATTCAGTTCCTGTTTTTTGGAGTTTACTCGGCCTTTAAAAGTTCTTTTGGTATATTTATTGGGGAGAGAGTGTTCTCCCTGTCCTATTCCTCCGCCATCTTCTGTTTCTGTCCTTTATTGTGCCCATCTTTGCATGAAATGTTCCCTTAGTGTCTCTAATATTCTTGAAATTATCTCTAGTCTTTCCCATTCTATTATTTTCCTCTATTTCTTTGCAATGATCACTGAGGAAGGCTTTCTTATCTCTCCTTGCTATTCTTTGGAAATCTATTCAAATGGGTGTATCTTTCTTTTTCTCCTTTGCCTTTAGTTTCTCTTCTTTTCTCAGCTATTTGTAAGGCCTCCTCAGACAACCATTTTGCCTTTTTGCATTTCTTTTCCTTGGGGATGGTCTTGATCACTTGCCTCCTGTACAATGTCACGAACCTCTATCCATAGTTCTTCAGGCACTCTGTCTATCTAATCCTTTGAATCTATTTGTCACTTCCACTGTATAATTGTAAGGGATTTAATTTAGGTCATACCTGAATGGTCTAGTGGTTTTGCCTACTTTCTTCAGTTTAAGTCTGAATTTGGCAATAAGAAGTTCAGGATCTGAGCTATCATCATTTCCCAGTCTTGATTCTGCTGACTGTATATGGCTTCTCCATGTAAAATATATAATCAATCTGATATGAGTTTTGACCATCTGGTGATGTCCATGGGTAGGAGAAAACAGCCAGGTCAAGCCACAGGAGGAAGTGCCATGTGGGCAGAGCTCTGAAAACCTGTTCGAGGCAGTGGGAAAAAAGGTGGTAGGGTGGGAGATCCCAGTTCAAGAGGAATGTGGGAGTTATCCTAATGTGCCAAGGCATTGTTGGAAGATATTAATCAGAGGAGCAAAATCACTATCAGCTATAGTTCATCTCTCTGGCAGTGGAGGATCAACTTGAAGGAGGTAAAACATGCTAAGAGTATCAACTAAGACTGTAGTTGTGGAAGGATGAGAAGTGGGTGAGGTTTTTAAATGGAAGAGGCAGAGCTTAGTGACTGGGTGTAGTGAGGGGGAGAGTCTGGGATTATGGAAAATTTCTGTCTCAGGTTATGAGTGCCTGTGTCTTTCAATGAGAAAGTAAATAGCAGAAGATGAGGAGGTTTAGATTGGGGGTGGAGAAGAGAGGAATGTTAATAGATTTAGATAAAATGAATTTGAGGAGCCTGTAGCTTATTCAGAAGGCAATTTGGGTATGAGTCTGAAACTCAGGTGTTTATCTCAAGATAGAGTTTTGGGAGTCATATGCATATAGATGGTGGCTGAACATGTGTATGTGGAGTGTGTGATGAGAGTCAGGCAGAGGACCCAAGGGGAAACTCTGCACAAATTAAATAAGAGATGGTCCCAAGTTAGTGAGAACCTTCACCCAGAGACTTTTTTAGACCCAGAGTCTGCAAAACACTCACCTCCCCCATGACACCATCCCTATTTAAGCCCACACGAAAGTTTATTACACTCTCCTCACTGTTCCTGAATCACTGTTTCATACGACTGATGTAACACACATCTTTTTGTATTATGCTTAGTTGTAGAGATGGATGTCTGTGACTTTGTTGGTAAGTGATGAGTGCCTTAGAGACATGGATATAAATTCACTACATGATCCAGGTTAACAAAAAAGACTACTCATTCATCACTCCATTTAAAAAAAAACATTTTATTCAACCTGTATTTCTAACACAGAGCACTGTATTAGGCCCCAGGGCATATGCACAACAGTCAGCTGAGTGAAGGAAATATTCAGTTTCTTATTTTCATTCATTCATTCAAATCTTTCAATGACTGCCAGGCTGTTGAGCTTTATATTAATCACTCATTTATTTGCAAAGTTTTTATATAAAGTTACCCTTTTCTGAATTAAAAAAAAGCTGGATGGAATTTTGAAGAATCCATATTTACTATTTCTACTCTTACTGTCTGCCCTTCTCATTTCACATCATTCTGGGCTTACCCCAAGCCTTGATGTATTTTTCTAAACTAATTTGCTGATCTTGACTCATAAATTGGGTACCTTGGTTTCAACAGAATTATGGTTTTGTAAGTTCCTATTCTTTTACTTATGACTATTGATAACATTGCCTTTAAATCAATATTATGTGAAAGACAACAATTAGATTTAGTGAAAAAAGTTATTTTTTCCAGTTGTCTGTCATTTAAACAGAAAGAAAGAAAACCAAAGAATTGATTTGAAGGTCATAGTATAAAACCTCTCTTTTATCTGTGGTTTATCTCCAATTTTGAAGTTGATTTTATTTCTATCATGAATTGTTGGCAGTATTTAGTTTTCGGTTTGGCAAATTTCTTACCTTTAGGCATTTACTCAAGCTGCCTACAAGAGAGATTTGCTGATACATATTTTTAAAAACTGAATAATAAATAAACAGTCTCCCTCATTAACCTGGAGCATGTATTGAAGTTTTATACTAAAACAACTCCTCACAAAGAGTTCAAGTCTCAGGATTGTGAACTTTCTCCTATTTTTAGAATAGTTTATCTTTTAGTGTCTTTTGAAGGCAAAAGAAGTTATGCAGATATTTGTGCATATTTTTGAGACATTCTGAAGAGAATGTAGCATATCAATTAAATTATGTTCTGAATTTGTCTGCATAAGGAAAATTGGGGTTTTTAGTTTGTCCACTTCTAGGTTACCGGGCTTCTTAGGGCTATTCACATAACTCTGCTTTAGAAACACTCAGATGGGTTTTTCCAAATGCAGTGTAGACTATCCCAGATATAGTCTGAATCAGAAATTCTAGATGAGGCCAGATATCTGCTTGTTACCCACCTCCCCCAGGTGATCCTTCTTGGCTAAGAACCACTGATTAACAGAGTAGTTCCAGGGAACAAATGAGGACTCTGTGCTGATGATACAGGGCTGTCTTCATGGAACCAAGATAGGCATTGGCAACATCACTCAGTATGAGGATCAGGGTCATAATCCTTCTCACTGCAGCAGTAGATCTGGAGCTGTAGTATAGAAGAGAAATCACTGCCTGGAAGCTATGTACACTTCAAGTCTTAAACTTACAGCAACATTTTAGTCTACACTAGTCATTATTTGTAAATGTCTGGTTATTTCAACTGCTTCTTCCTTGTTTGTAGCCATGTTCTCATTATGGGGCTTGGCCCATAAAAAGTGTTTGCCATGCTCTTATTTATTGATAGACAGGAAAGCTATCCACTTAGCTTGAGGCAAGAAGCATATATTATTCTGTACACACACTTGTCCCCACCCGCTCACATCTTCACACATAGCTTGTCATGTTACATGACAAGTTTCAATGGACCACGATGACAGTCTTTGTCTGTGGCTACTGGTGTCAGAATGACTCCAGCTGGGTCACAGGATGAGCGTCATTCTGCTCAGAGCCAAGAGAAAAACCAGCACGACATGAGTTTGCATGGACCCCATTTTATTTCTCGTTGGAGCAATTTGGGGTATATCTGTTTTGTTTCAAGTGTGGCCCTCCAAAGGGTTCAGTTTATTTTGAACCAGGGTGGCTTCCTCTGAGAGACTTTCTGAAGTTTGTGTCCAACCAGATATGAGCTCTTCTGTTCTTGATTCCCTCAGCTTGTTGTGTCTTTTGAAGGCATTTTCCAGTCAGCTGTATTTTTAACTATCTTATTAAGTTATGAGTTCTTTGAGGGCAAAACCTTCCCCCAAGTTTACAAAACCATAGCTAGGTCTTGAACTCTGATTCTGTAGCTCCAAGTCTATTTGCACCAAATCATAACCTGACACAATGCCAGATTAATGCTTATTATTATTATCCCAAGGGAATGGTGCCAGACAGACTTTTAACAGATGGGTAGCTCACCTCAGGTCTCTTAAGAAAGGAAAATGGTATAGAATATTTTTATTTGGAAAGGGAGAAAGAAAGCTGAGAAGAACAGGGTTTGGTTTGTGCAGATGAACTTGGGGAGAGATTACCACAAGAGAAGGGCATCCTGAGCAGCAAAGGCCAAGATGTAAGCAATGGATGTCTTGATGGGGAATGAATGCTGTGTATGTGGGCACAAAAGAGACACTGAACTCAGGCTAGGGGAAGAGAAGGAAAACTCCATTATTTCAAAATTTGTCTTCTTTTCATATGCTTGTTGCAAAGAGGGGGTCTGGACTGATTAAAGGCTGTAAATGAACTAGTATCATTTTCTAAGACACAACTTGGGTAAGGACTAAAAGATACTCCACAATAAGTAAGCCAACTACTCTAGACTTTTCAGTACTCATGTTCATAGCCAAGACCTCAATCACATGTGTTGACTGGTGCCTTTCAGCTTTTACTTGAAAATATGGCTAATTAGAGAAATGATGACAATTTGAAATGTGTTCTGAGGGCTGCCTATTTATGCCAAGATGGTAGAGTGATATGCAAAGCACATTTAATATTTTAATATTAACTTTCACTTAGTATTTACATTTAAAATTTACTATTACATTTTAATACTATATTATCTTGATGTTCTCCAGTACCACTAAGTTTATCAAAATGAATGTAATCCTCCTCCAAAATTTAGATGGAATGAATGAACCAGTTAAACACAAAATTCTCCATTGTTGAATGAATTAGAGTGCCTGCCAGCTTGGTTGATAACTTAAGCTTCAACTGGATGATAGAATTAAGTTTCTCTGGTTGAGACTTAATCTGTGGCATGTGTGATTTTTGCCAACTGAATAAAACATTATTTAACATAGGGACTCTCAAATGCTATTGTACTTAAGAATTACCCAGAGACCTTCTTAAAATGCAAATACCTAGGCCCCATCCCCAGATATTCTGATCTAATAGGCCTGGTTTGGGGCCTGGAATCTGAATTTTAGACAAACTCCCAAGTGTTGCAGGTGCTGCTTCTCTGCAACATCCCTTTTGAGTAGCAAGGTCCTAAAAGAATTGGAAAAGGTAGTTTCAAAGGAATAGAAGCTGGATGCACGTTTCTTAGTCAAACTTATCATCACTAAACCAACCAGTTTGATGATTATTAAATTAATTCTATTTTAATATGATTTTTCCTAACAGAAACAAAGAACATGAATTCCTATAAAATATCTTTACAAGACAACTTGGCATTGGCTCTGACTTAAAATTATAATTTTATTGATTCTCCATTTTATTAAATAGATATTCCTTGAGTTTGCTTTAGCTGGGGGGAAATGAATTTTCAGTGCAATTTTACGACCTATCTATTGCCTGCTTGTTGAAGTGCAGAGAAATGTTTAAGCCAAATGGACAAAAATAATCATAGCAAAAAAGGAATGAACAGAAGTTATATTATCATTTGTATTAAGATAAGCGAACAAAAGGCAAAGTGTATTTGATTAGCATTTGACAAGGTTATTGTGATGATTAATTTTATATGTCAGTTTGATTGGGTCATAGAGTACTCAGATATTTGGTCAAACATTATTCTGGGTTTTTGGGGAGGGTGTTTTTGTATGACATTAACATTTAAATCAGTGGACCAAGGAAAGCAGATTACCCTCCCTCATGTGGGTGGAATGAGTCCAATCAGTTGAAGGCTTGAATGAATAAAAATGTTGAGTTAGGAGAGAATTCCTCCGGCCTGGTGGTATTTGAGCTGGGGCATTGGTTTTTCCTTGCCTTTCCATTTGAACTGAAGCCTTGGTGCTTCTGGCCTCCAGAGTAGAATCATCATCAGCTCTCCTGGTTCTCTGACTTTGCACTTGGACTGGAAATACATCCCACTGGCTCTGCAGCTTTCTGAGTCCCCCTTAAAATCCTGGAACTTGTTCCCCCTGTAACTACATGAGCCAATTGCTTATAATTAATGAATCAAACTTTGTCTCTGTCTCTGATTGGTTCTGTGTCTCTGGATAGCCCTGATTAGTATAGTCATATTATAGTTTTTTTTTCTCTCATTTTGTCTTTTCTTTTTAGAATAATATGTCATAATTTTCATTCCCAGGTGGCACAGTGGTAAAGAATCTGCCTGGCAATGTAGGAGACACAAGAGGTGTGGGTTCAATCAGATCCCTGACTCAGGAAGATCCCCTGGAGTAGGAAATGGCAGCCCACTCAAATATTCCTGCCTAGAAAATTCCATGGACAGAGGAGCCCAGTGGTTTATGGTCCATGGGCGTCACAAAGTATTGGACACGACTGAGCATACTTACAACAATAAAATAATTTCCGTGCTGTTTGTAAAGGTAAGGTGCTTGAGGTCCTATTTATTTCTTGTTTCATGCCTCAACAACTTTTTGTTTATCACAATGTATACAGAGAACAGAGATGAGATACAACTTTCACACACTGTAATTAGCACAGACCAGTACAAATCAGAGCCCATTGTGTGCACTGGGGCATCATACACGCTGTACTGACAACTCCTTTGAGAGCGTGTCAACCCAGGTCATCATATCTTCAATCTCTCATCAAGGCATCAGCAAGACAGGGAAGGGCAGGGAAGGAGCCTTGTCACTGAGCATTTGTGCATTCATAGCTATGTCATGGGCATTCTGTCTGTTGTGGTGTTGTACAGTGACTCAAGAGTCACTGTCAGACTCTTCGACAGTCACCCCTTCAACAGGACAAAGACAGGAAGTTTCCATAGCCCACTCTAGTCTTGGGATACGAACATGCTCCACTTTGAAAGTAAGAGTGCCCTTGAGTGATCCTTACTTTAGTTTTCTTGAAAAGAGAATTGATTAAAAAAAATGTGGGCTCACTACAAACATGGAGTATAAACATGTACACATATATTTATACAGATTCCTATATGAGGCACAAATGGGAAAATAATATTTCATCTTTTAAAAAAAGTACTGACTTCATTAGTAAAATGGAGATGTTTTCTTAGTTGCAAGAAGAAAAATTCTTTCAGCTGAGAATGGAAAAGAATTTACTAAGCTTGAAAAACTAAAAATAATTCCTGGCTGGTCTTATTCCTGTCCTCTGTATTTAAAGGAATTTACTCCTGATACTATTATTACAGGAAATTCCAAAAGCGTGAATATTTTCTGGAATTTTTATAAAAACAAGTGTTTATGTTTTGTTTAATTTAGACATGGAGGAAAACAGTTTTGCTTTGTGTGCACTGAGGTGTCTAGTGAATGCCAGGGCAATGTGATTTTGTGTAAAATTTAGATAATGAAAGAATTTAGGAATTCATAGAAGAGTCATAGAGGAAAACACTTAATATAATATGTCTCTCAAACTCTGTTGAGGTCTGTGACAAACAATGGGTTTTAATACCAATGCAATGTTCACTTACACTGTCAAGATGGTTGTTACAGGGGATGGAAGTTGGTACCTTTCTCCAAGATGAGCTTCTAGGTCATTATGAAAATGATCGGTGGTTAATAATTATTAACAGATTTGATTCCTGTGAGATGTCCAGGTATTTGCTGGCTGCTAAGTAACTAAAGGGATTGAAAGGTGATGAAATATTCAGATGTCTTGAAAAACATACATGCCAAAGTTTAGTTAATAGCATCCCTCTTGTTCATGGTCTCAGCCTCTCTTTCATCTTATGCATAAATTCTGGAGCTTGGGAGCAACATCTTCAGGTGTGTCAACATGGTATATTTGTAGGACAAGGATGAAGATATGGAAAACCTTGACCTTCAGTTTAGTGTTCTTGGACCACAGCTCTGAATTTCCAAATTTACCGTGCCTTTCCAAGGTCCTATAAAAATTCCAACTTGTTTTATAGCTAACATTTTTTACTGCACTGTTAGTGGGTTTCTGGAAAGGAGAGTTATGCAGTGAAGAAAACCGTTTGCATGCCCGCACATGAGTTCAGTTCTTGAGAGTTTTATACAATTACCACTCAGGGTCATAGCAATAACTCACTGAAGAGAGCTGAAAGAAGCTCTATTCATGGAATAAAGCCATGACATTTGCCTGAATATATTCCTTAACTCGGTTTTTTACAGTCAACTGAACACATATATTTGTTAGAACCTCTGATGCCACAGGTAACTATAAAAATCTGATCCAACAACTTTGTCTTCAATGCACATTGGACCGTGCCTTTGTACTGTCAGGCTGCATTAATGTTTTTGCATCAAACAAAAATCATTATTGAGAAATTTGGTATTGCTTTGCTAAAGCGGGTATCTACTGAATATCCCCAATCCAATTCTTTCCTCTAATATGGTAATCTGTTATCTGTATTCAATTATCTGGAAGGTGAAAGTTGTTGGGCTGCCCAATGGAAAATTTTAAGTCCTTTCACTCTGGGTCTGCTGTCTTTTCAGATCAATCTTTCTGCTAATGACAACCAATACTTTCATATGTGATTACAGGCCTGCTCCATCTTTTCATGAGCCGAGACTCTTTGGAATCATATGTATTGATCTTTTTAATAGAAGTCAGGAAAAATAAAATTACTCTGGCTTCTTGCGGCAAAACGATGATAAATGAGAACTTCGAAACTTACGGGAGAAATTTTTTCTGCCTTGAATTATTTTAATCACTAAAAATGATTGTCTTTTTAATAATATTTGCTTTCCATTATGCACATTTGCAGCAAAGCCAAAAATTGTTTCTGTATTGCTTTATTAAACCACATTGAGGCAGGGGCCTGTGGGTTTTCCAGTACCTGCTGGTGACTCAGGTAACAGCGGCCCCAAACAGGAGGCAAAGAGTCAAGCTCCAGAGACTAGAGCCCTTTTGATAAGAGAACTTGCTGAACTATGGATCTCTTTTTCTTTTATACATTTGTTTAAAAGCTCATTGTTAATAATACTATCTTAGGAGAAAAATTCTATTCTTTCTTTCTTTCTTT
>SRVM01015147.1:0-13265 GCA_007570785.1 Antilocapra americana | reverse complement strand
AAAGAGTAACACACCAACCAAGTGAGGTTCATTTCATGAATCAAGAAATTAAGGATGGTTCTATATTAGGAAATTTAACAATATAAACTAATTTTAAATAAGTCAAAAGACAAGAACCATCTGATTGCCTTTAAGAATGTTGAAAATGCATTTCATCAAATTCCTCCACCCATTTCTTATAAGCCTCTTAATAAAATGAAAATGTAGAGATGTTCCCTTATCATAAGGAAACATTTCTCAAAACCAAAACAGCCTGCCAGGCTCCTCTGTCCATGGGATTCCCCAGGCAAGAACACTGGAGTGGGTTGCCATTTCTTCTCCAAAAACCGAAGTTGGGATGTGTTTAATGCTAAAACACTAAAGGCATTTCTAATAAAGTCAGACACAAGAAGGGGTCTGATACCACCATTAATACTGGATATGTTCTAGAACTTCCTGCCAATGCAGTTAGAAAAGGATGTGTTTTAAACATGCAATTATTAAAAAGGAGTTTGCAAAATTGTCATTATTTACATATCATATGATTGTGCATCTAAAAAGAAGACAAAGAGAAACATCTTGAATCTGCTAGAAAAATAAAGAATGAATAAAGAAATATCTAGAAAGTTAACATTAAAAATGTATTTTACTAAACATAACTTCTATTAAATTTTTAAGTCAAGATAATAGATGACGCACTTTCTAAAATACTCCCTCCCATGCCTAAAACATAGTAATGCTAGACAGAATACTAATTACAATATTTGAGTATTCAAACAGTTTAAGAATATGTGTCTCAAAGGCAAGAGAAAGAGAATTCCCTGATGTTCCAGTGGTTAAGAATTCGCCTTGCGCAAAACACTCTCTGCCATAACCCAAAGCGGGATACTCCATGACCCACCTTCCAGAATATTGGAAATAAAAACACGAATAAACAAATGGGACCTAATTAAAATTAAAAGCTTTTGCACAACAAAGGAAACTATAAGCAAGGTGAAAAGACAGCCTTCAGAATGGGAGAAAATAATAGCCAATGAAGCAATGAGGTACCACTTTACACCAGTCAGAATGGCTGCCATCCAAAAGTCTACAAGCAATAAATGCTGGAGAGGATGTGGAGAAAAGGGAACCCTCTTACATTGTTGGTAGGAATGCAAACTAGTACAGCCACTATGGAAAACAGTGTGGAGGTTCTTTAAAAAGCTGCAAATAGACCTGCCATATGACCCAGCAATCCCACTGTTGGGCATATACACCGAGGAAACCAGAATTGAAAGAGCCACGTGTACCCCAATGTTCATCGCTGCATTGTTTACAATAGCCAAGACATGGAAGCAGCCTAGATGCCCATCAACTGACGAATGGATAAGAAAGCTGTGGTACATATACACAATGGAATATTACTCAGCATTAAAAAAAAATTCATTTGAAGCAGTTCTACTCAGGTGGACGAAATTGGAGCCCATTATCCAGAGTGAAATAAGCCAGAAGCAAAAACAACAATACAGTATATTAACGCATACATATGGAATTTAGAAAGATGGTAACGAGAACCCAACATGCGAGACAACAAAAGGAACGCAGATGTATAGAATAGACTCGTGGACTTTGTGGATGAGGGTAAGGGTGGGATGATATGGGAGAAGGGCATTGAAGCATGTTTATTGTCATGTGTCTAATCAATCGCCAGCCCAGGATTGATGCTCGGGACTGGTGCAGCGAGATTTCCCTGGGGGGGAGGGAGGAGGGAGGGGGGGTTCCAGAGGGGAAGCATATGTAAACCCATGGTGATATCATGACAATGTATGGCAAAAACAATAATAAAAAAAAAAACTAATACTGACATTAAAAAATAAAAAAAATAAAAAAAAAAGAATTCGCCTTGCAGTGCAGAGGACCTGGGTTCAATTCCGGTCAGGGATCTAGGATCCCACATGCCACAGGACAGCTAAATCTGCCCTCCTCAACTAGAGAAAAGCCCAAGAACCATAGTGCAAGATCCTGTGTGTCCCAAATAAGGCCAAAAGTAAATAAATGATAAAATTTATTTTAAAGACAGGAAGAGGGAATTCCCTAGTTGTTGGATATAGAGCAGTAGCTCAGGTTACGTGGCCTTCAAGAGGACCAGAGATGGGCTGTAGAAGGTGGTGTTTAAAAGCCCATAGGGGGGAACTAAGATGGCGGAGGAATAGGACGGAAAGACCACTTTCTCCCCAACAAATACAACAAAAGAACATTTAAAATCCGAGCAAACTCCATAAAACAACATCTGAATGCTGGCAGAGGACATCAGGCATCCAGAAAGGCAGCCCATTGCCAACGAAAGAAGGGAGGACAAAAAAAAAAAAGAGAGAGAGTCAATGAGTTAGGGACGGAAATCTGTCCCTGGAAAGGAGTCTCAAAAAAGAGAGAGGTTTCCGAACACCAGGAAACATTCTCCCCAGGGGATCTGTGGCGAATCTCAGAGGGCAACATAACTGGGAGTAAAAACAGATAAATAATTAAGCCCCCCAGATTGCGTGTCTAACTGCAACTCCCAGCGGAGCGTCGGCCCGGGCGCCCCATCCCCCACTAGCCAGCGTGGAGTGCTCAGGGAGGGGCGGGCTGCGTGCTTAGGGAGAGGACTGGGACTGAACGCTGGGGCAGCCTGAGGGAGCTAACCGTAGATAGCAAACTAGACCACCGGGCAGCTTTCCCGAGGAAGAGTCCGCATCAGGCCCGCGCACAGAACAAAGGGCGGCAAGGAGTCGGTCCGCTACGCGAGTCGGGGGTGGCCAGGCAGAGCTGGGTGGCTGCGGGTTGAGGACCTGCCCAGCCCCCGCCGGAGAGCAGCAGGCACATTGTGGCCTCAGCAAGGCTTCCGCTGCCAAACCGCAGGCAGAATTAGGTGCTAACCAAGATTTCTTAGGATTCTGGATGGATGCCGCCAGAGATCGGCGCTCCACACACCTGAGAAGGCACACCCAGCTGCATGCCGAGAACACCGAGCGGCTGGGCAGGGGGAGGGGAGAAGTCACAGCCCCCAACTGCGCCCGGCGGCTCAGCCCTGGGAAGTGCAGGCAGCTGCAGCAGCCGCCTCAGGCTGCTCCCGGTGGAGCGACTGGGAGCCTGAGCAGAGGGGGCGGGGAAAGCACACTCGCTAGGAGCGGAGACAAACCCCAGAGCGCTGAATAGACACTGAAGAGACCAGCAAACAGAAGATGCTAAAATAAGCAGAGGGAACCACTTTGGAACTGACAGGAGCAACAGATTAAATCCCTGCATTTGGCACAGACTACATAGAAAGGAGTCTATAGACCATGAGAAGTACAAGCCGGACCAAGGAATTATCTGAAAATGAACTGACCCCTCACTGTACGCAACAGAACCAGAGAAAGCCTTAGATATAATTTTACTAGGATCATCTTTTAAATTTTTAAAACTTTTTTATACTATATTTTTTTAATTTTAATTTTAATTTTTTTGATTTACAAGTCCCCTATAACCCCTTTATTTTTTTATTTTTTCTTTATTTTTATTTTCTTTTTTTAATCTCCTCTTTCTCCCTTATTTTATTTTCCATTTCTTAATTTTTATTTCTTTTCTTTCCTTTTATATCTCTTCTTTTTCCCTTTTTTATTTTTAATTGAATTTTTTAATTTTATTTTTTCTTTTTCTTTCTTTTTTTTTTGTAAATGTATTTTTGAGAATCCAACCTTTATTCTAGATTTTTAATCTTTGCTTTTAAGTATTTGGTATCAACTTTGTATCTTGAAGAATCCAAGCTTAAGTACCCATTGTTACTTGGGAGTGAGATCACTGGCTTGACTGCTCTCTCCCCACTTTTTTTTTCCCCCACCAAGTCACCTCTATCATCCCCCTCCCCTTTTTCTTCTCTACCCAACTCTGGGAATCTGTTTGAGTGTTACGAGTTGTGAAGAACACTGAGATAACTGACCACTGGCTGGATCTGTCTCTGTCCATCTGATTCCCTCTTTTCTCCCTCTGGCCACTTTTGTCTCCTTCCTCCCTCTTCTCCTTTTGGTATAACTCTGTGAACATCTCCGAGGGATCCAGGCTGTGGAGAATACACAGGGAAGTGATCACTGGCCACTTCACTCTCTCACCATCTGATTCCTCTCTTCTCCTTCTGTTCACCTCTATCTCTCTCCTCCCTCTTCTCCATGCCATGTAACTCTGTGTAGCTGTCTGGGTGTCCCTCACTGTGGAGAAACTTCTCATCATTAAACTAGATGTTCTACCATCATTACTACATAGATGGAGGAGTCCTGAGGCTACTAGAAGACAGGAGGCTAAGCCCAGATCCTGAGAATTCCAGAGAACTCCTGGATCCAGGAGTGAATTAATCGATAGGAGCTCATCAAACGCCTCCATACCTAAACTGAAACCAAGCACCCCCTAAGGGACAACAAGCTCCAGAGTAAGATATACCAAGCAAATTCTCCAGCAACACAGGAACATAGCCTGGAGCTTCAATACACAGGCTACCCAAGGTCACACCAAGCCCACCGACATCTCAAAACTCTTTACTGGACACTTCATTGCTCGTTAGAGTGAGGAAACCCAGATTCACCCACCAGAACACCACACAAGCTTTCGCAACCAGGAAACGTTGACAAACCACACATCCAACCCCACCCATAGTGAGGAACCTCCACAATAAAGGGATAACACAGCAAGATAAACAAGATGAAAATGCAGAGAAATACCCAGCAGGTAAAGGAACAAGATAAATGTCCTCCAGACCAAACAAAAGAGGAGGAGATAGGAAATCTACCTGATAAAGAATTCCGAATAATGATAGTGAAAATGATCCAAAATCTGGAAAACAAATTGGAATCACAGTTCAATAACCTGCAGACAAGGATTGAGAAGATGCAAGAAAGGTTTAACAAGGAGTAGAAGAAATGAAAAAGAGTCAAAATACAATGAATAATGCAATAAATGAGATCAAAAACACCCTGGAGGGAACTAACAGTAGAATAACACAGATAGAAGACAGGGTGAGTGAGGTAGAAGACAGTATGGTAGAAATGAATGAAACAGAGAGGAAAAATGAAAAAAGAATTAAAAGAAATGAGGACAATCTCAGAGACCTCTGGGACAATGTTAAAAGCACCAACATTTGAATCATAGGAGACCCAGAAGAAGAAGACAAAAAGAAAGACCATCAGAAAATTCTTGAGGAGATAATAGTTGAAAACTTCCCTAAACTGGGAAAGGAAATAGTCACTCAAGTCCAAGAAACCCAGAGAGTCCCAAACAGTATGACCCCAAAGCAAAACAGCCCAAGACACATATTAATCAAATTAACAAATATCAAACTCAAAGAGCAAATATTAAAAGCAGCAAGGGAAAAACAACAAATAACTCACAAGGGGAATCCCATAAGGATAACAGCTGATCTCTCAATAGAAATGCTTCAGGCCAGAAGGGAATGGCAGAACATACTTAAAGTCATGAAAGGAAATAATCTACAACCCCAATTACTGTACCCAGCAAGGATCTCATTCAAATTTGAAGGAGAAATCAAAAGCTTTTCAGACAAGTAAAAGCTGAGAGAATTCAGCAACACCAAACCAGGGGTCCAACAAATGCTTAAGGATCTTCCCTAGATAGGAAACACGGAGAGGGTATATAATCTTGAACCCAAAACAATAAAGTAAATGGCAATGGGATCATACTTATCAATAATTACCTTAAATGTAAACAGGTTGAATGCCCCAACCAAAAGACAAAGATTGGCCAATTGGATACAAAAAGAAGACCCCTATATATGTTGTCTACAAGAGACCCACCTCAAACCTAGGGACACATACAGGCTGAAAGTTAAAGGCTGGAAAAAGATATTCCATGCAAATAAAGACCAAAAGAAAGCAGGAGTGGCAATACTCATATCAGACAAAGTAGACTTTAAAATAAAGGCAGTGAAAAGAGATAAAGATGGACATTACATAATGATCAAAGGATCAATCCAAGAAGAAGAAATAACAATTATAAATATATATGCACCCAACATAGGAGCACCACAATATGTAAGGCAAATGCTAACAAGTATGAAAGGGGAAATTAACAATAACACAATAATAGTGGGAGACTTTAATACTCCACTCACACCAATGGATGGATCAACTAAACAGAAAATTAACAAGGAAATTCAAACTTTAAATGATACACTAGATCAGTTAGGCCTAATTGATATCTATAGGACATTCCACCCAAAAACAGTGAATTTCACATTTTTCTCAAGTGCACATGGGACCTTCTCCAGAATAGATCACATCCTGGGCCATAAATCTAGCCTTGGTAAATTCAAAAAAATTGAAATCATTCCAAGCATCTTTTCTGACCACAGTGCAGTGAGATTAGATATCAATTACAGGAGAAAACCATTTAAAAATTCCTACATATGGAAGCTCAACAACACACTGCTGAATAACCAACAAAACACAGAAGAAATCAAAAAAGAAATCAAAATATGCATAGAAATGAATGAAAATGAAAACACAACAACACAAAACCTATGGGACACTGTAAAAGCAGTGCTAAGGGGGAAGTTCATAGCAATACAAGCTCACCTCAGGAAACAAGAAATAAGTCAAATAAATAACCTAACTTTACACCTAAGCAACTAGGAAAGGAAGAAATGTAGAAGCCAAGGGGTAGTAGAAGGAAAGAAATCTTAAAGATCAGGGCAGAAATAAATGCAAAGGAAACAAAAGAGACCATAGCAAATATAAACAAAGCCAAAAGCTGGTTCTATGAGAAGATAAATAAAATTGAAAAACCATTAGCCAGACTCATCAAGAAACAAAGGAAGAAGAACCAAATCAACAGAATTAGAAATGAAAACGGAGAGATTACAACAGAAAACACAGAAATACAAAGGATCATAAGAGACTACTATCAGCAACTATATGCAAATAAACTGGACAACCTGGATGAAATGGACAAATTCCTAGAAAAGTACAACTTTCCAAAATTAAACCAGGAAGAGATAGATAATCTTAACAGACCCATCACAAGCACAGAAATTGAAACTGTAATCAGAAGCAAAACACTCTCTGACATAAACCAAAGCGGGATCCTCCATGACACACCTCCCAGAATATTGGAAATAAAAGCACGAATAAACAAATGGGACCTAATTAAAACTGAAAGCTTCTGCACAACAAAGGAAACTATAAGCAAGGTGAAAAGACAGCCTTCAGAATGGGAGAAAATAATAGCCAATGAAGCAAAGGATAAACAATTAATCTCAAAACTATACAAGCAACTCTTGCAGCTCCATTCTAGAAAAATAAACGACCCGATCCAAAAGTGGGCCAAAGAACTTAACGGACATTTCTCCAAAGAAGACATAAAAATGGCTAACAAACACATGAAAAGATGCTCAACATCACTCATTATCAGAGAAATGCAAATCAAAACCACAGTGAGATATCACTTTACACCAGTCAGAATGGCTGTAATCCAAAAGTCTAGAAGCAATAAATGCTGGAGAGGATGTGGAGAAAAGGGAACCCTCTTACACTGTTGGTGGGAATGCAAACTAGTACAGCCACTATGGAAAACAGTGTGGAGGTTCCTTAAAAAACTGCAAATAGTCCTACCATATGACCCAGCAATCCCACTGTTGGGCATATACACCGAGGAAACCAGAATTGAAAGAGCCACGTGTACCCCAATGTTCATTGCTGCATTGTTTACAATAGCCAGGACATGGAAGCAGCCTAGATGCCCATCAACTGACGAATGGATAAGAAAGCTGTGGTACATATACACAATGGAATATTACTCAGCATTAAAAAAAATTCATTTGAAGCAGTTCTACTCAGGTGGAGGGAACTGGAGCCCATTATCCAGAGTGAAGTAAGCCAGAAGGAAAAACAACAATACAGTATACTAACGCATATATATGGAATTTAGAAAGATGGTAACGAGAACCCAGCATACGAGACAGCAAAAGGAACACAGATGTATAGAACAGTCTCGTGGACTCTTGTGGATGAGGGCAAGGGTGGGATGATATGGGAGAATGGCATTGAAACATGTTAATTATCATATGTGTAATCAATCGCCAGCCCAGGATTGATGCTCTGGGCTGGTGCATCGAGATTTCCCGGGGGGAGGGAGGAGGGACGGAGGAGGGAGGGGGGTTCTGGAGGGGGAGCATATGTAAACCCATGGTGATATCATGTCATTTTATGGCAAAACCAATTAAAAAAAAAAAAAGAAGTGTTCCAACAAACAAAAACCCAGGACAAGATGGCTTCACAGCTGAATTCTACCAAAAATTTAGAGAAGACCTAACACCTATTCTACTCAAACTCTTCCAGAAAATTGCCTAGGAAGGTAAACCCCAAATTCACTCTATGAGGCCACCATCACCCTAATTCCAAAACCCAAAAAAGATGCCACAAAAAAAGAAAACTACAGGCCAATATCACTGATGAACATAGATGCAAAAATCCTTAACAAAATTCTAGCAAATAGAATCCAAAAACACATTAAAAAGATCATACATCATGATCAAGTAGGCTTTATCCCAGGGATGCAAGGATTCTTCAATATTCACAAATCAATCAATGTAATACACCACATTAACAAATTGAAAAATAAAAATCACATGATTATCTCAATAGATGAAGAGAAAGCCTTTGACAAAATTCAACATCCATTTATGATAAAAATCCTCAAAAAAGCAGGAATAGAAGGAAAATACCTCAACATAATAAAAGCTATATATGACAAACCCAGAGCACACATTATCCTCAATGGTGAAAAACTCAAAGCATTTCCCCAAAGTCAGGAACAAGACAAGGGTGCCCACTCTCACCACTACTATTCAACATAGTTTTGGAAGTCTTGTCCACAGCAATCAGAGCAGATAAAGAATTAAAAGGGATCCAGATTGGAAGAGACAAATTAAAACTCTCTCTGTTTGCAGATGACATGATCCTCTACACAGAAAACCCTAAAGACTCTACCAGAATATTACTAGAGCTAATCAGTGAATATAGTAAAGTTTCAGGATATAAAATCAACACACAGAAATCCCTGGCATTCCTATACACTAACAATGAGAAAACAGAAAGAGAAATTAATGAAGCAATTCCATTCACCATCGAAACAAAAAGAATAAAATACTTAGGAGTATTTCTACCTAAAGAAACAAAAGACTTATATAGAGAGAACTATAAAACACTGATGAAAGAAATAAAAGAGGACACAAACAGATGGAGAAATGTGCCGTGTTTGTGGAATGGAAGAATCAATATAGTGAAAATGAGTATACCACCCAAAGCAATCTATAGATTCAGTGCAATTCCTATCAAGCTACCAGAGGTCTTTTTCAGAGAAATAGAACAAATAATTTCACAATTTTTATTGAAATACAAAAAACCTCTTATAGCCAAAGCAATCTTGAGAAAGAGGAATAGAACTGGAGGAATCAACCTGCCTGACTTTAGGTTATACTACAAAGCCACAGTCATCAAGAGAGTATGGCACTGGCACAAAGAAAGAAATATAGATCAATGGAACAAAATAGAAAGCCCAGAGATAAATCCACACATCTATGGACACCTTATCTTTGACAAAGGAGGTAAGAATATACAATGGAGAAATGACAATCTATTTAACAAGTGGTGCTGGGAAAACTGGACAGCCACTTGTAAAAGAATGAAACTAGAACACTTTCTAACCCCATACACAAAAATAAACTCAAAGTGGATCAAAGATCTAATCATAAGACCAGAAACTATGAAATTCCTAGAGGAAACCATAGGCAAAACATTCTCCGACATAAACCAAAGCATGATCCTCTATGACCCACCTCCCAGAATATCGGAAATAAAAGCATGAATAAACAAATGGGCCCTAATTAAAATTAAAAGCTTTTGCACAGCAAAGGAAACTAAAAGCAAGGTGAAAAGGCAGCGTTCAGAATGGGAGAAGATAATAGCCAATGAAGCTACGGACAGACAATTAACCTCAAAAATATATAAGCAACTTCTGCAGCTCCATTCTAGAAAAATAAATGATCCGATCCAAAAGTGGGCCAAAGAACTTAACAGATATTTCTCCAAAGAAGACATAAAAATGGCTAACAAACACATGAAAAGATGTTCAACATCACTCATTATCAGAGAAATGCAAATCAAAACCACAATGAGGTATCACTTTACACCAGTCAGAATGGCTGCCATCCAAAAGTCTACAAGCAATAAATGCTGGAGAGGATGTGGAGAAAAGGGAACTCTCTTACACTGTTGGTGGGAATGCAAACTAGTACAGCCACTATGGAAAACACTGTGGAGGTTCCTTAAAAAGCTGCAAATAGTCCTGCCATATGACCCAGCAATCCCACTGCTGGGCATATACACCGAGGAAACCAGAATTGAAAGAGTCACGTGTACCCCAATGTTCATCGCTGCATTGTTTACAATAGCCAGGACATGGAAGCAACCTAGATGCCCATCAACTGATGAATGGATAAGAAAGCTGTGGTAAATATACACAATGGAATATTAGTCAGCATTAAAAAAAATTCATTTGAATCAATTCTACTCAGATGGACCGAACTGTAGCCCATTATCCAGAGTGAAGTAAACCAGAAGCAAAAACAACAATACAGTATATTAACACATATATATGGAATTTAGAAAGTCAGTAACGAGAACCCAACATGCGAGACAGCAAAACGAAAGCAGATGTATAGAATAAACTCGTGGACTCTGTGGATGAGGGAAAGGGTGGGATGATATGAGAGAATGGCATTGAAACATGTTAATTATCATATGTGTAATCAATCGCCAGCTCAGGATTGATTCTCAGGGCTGGTTCATTGAGATTTCCCGCGGGGGAGAGAGGAGGTGGGGAGGGAGGGGTTTCTGGAGGGGGAGCATATGTAAACCCATGGTGATATCATGACATTGTATGGCAGAAACAATAAAAGGGAGAAGAAAAAAAACATGGTCTTATCTGAGTCAGGGGACTCAGAAGAGTACCTGAGCAGAAGCAACCAAATGGAGTTTCCCTACACGCCAAGTCACATGAGTAGAAATCCCTTGAGCAAGAATTATACATGTGAGGAAAGCCAATGCCATTTAAGTACCATCTACACACTCCTGAAGAAGTAAAGCTACTAAAACACTCTAAAAGAGAAACTAAAATAAATACACTGGAGATGTGTGAGTAAAGAAAGAATAGCATCATTAACCTATTGATGAGGAGGTGGTAAACTACTAGGAGGTGGGGTTCTACCAGCATGACCCAAGCCAGTAAGGCTCCCACCCCTAGTCACTTGCACTGCCAGAATCTTTCCTCTCCAACAATCTGCTGAACAAGGTCCCTGTGGACCCACATGCCTGTCCCAACTCCTGTAGCCGACTGATGATTTCTTCTTTGGGAACCTTGGATATAGATATGCCACCATCCACTCCAACAGCATTTC
Organism: Antilocapra americana; assembly: GCA_007570785.1. Taxonomy (NCBI): domain Eukaryota; kingdom Metazoa; phylum Chordata; class Mammalia; order Artiodactyla; family Antilocapridae; genus Antilocapra; species Antilocapra americana. The sequence continues at coordinate 1,828 of SRVM01015147.1, read as the reverse complement.
CTAAAAATGAATTTCTAATAGAAGGGGTTTTAAAGGGACCTCCATCCACTTCTACCTAGAAGATCCTGGTTTCCTTAGGCTACTCCTCCCCTCCATCCATAGCACAGCAGGGGATGGGGTTTCAGGAAGGGACAGAGGCCTTAACGGAAACACAGAAAAAGTTCTACTGCACTCTTCCCTTAAGGCTGTCTAGGGCCTTTTCCACGCTGACTTGTTTCCAGATTTGTCTATTTTTGTTTCAAATTTCCAACTCCATAGTCATCTTTCACATTTTGTTTATAAATCCAAACATGAATTTATATGCAGAATAATTTGCATATAGGAGCTTATATAATTTGGGCACACATTACTGCATATCAGGAACTAGGAAGACATTCTAATTTTCTATAAGAATATACAGTTATGGATAGTTGCAGAGAATCTATTCACCAGTGCAGAAAACATGGGTCAGATCACTAGTCTGGGAAGATTCCATGTGCCTCGGGGCAACTGGGCCAGTGATCCAGAACTACTGAACCTGCCTGCCCTACGGCCAGTGCTCAGCAACAAGAGAAGCCCTGGCATGGCAAGGAAGAGTAGCCCCTGGTGGCCACAACTAGAGAGAGCCAGAAAGCAGCAATGAAGACCCGTGGCAGCAAAGCATATGTGTGTATATATGCGTATACACACACACACACACACATTTATGCATACATGGTAGTAAAGTGAAAGTGTTTATTGCTCAGTCCTGTCCAACTTTTTGTGACTTCATGGACCCCTCATTAGCCTCCTCTGTCCAAGGGACTTCCCAGGCAATAATATTGGAATGGGTAGCCATTTCTTTTCCAGGGAATCTTCCCGACCCAAATTGAACCTGCATCTCCAGCATATTCTGCATTGACAGACAGAATCTTTACCACTGAGGCAGCTAGGAAGCCTGAACATAGTTAGGGCTTAGGGTAGTAAAATAAAAGAAGTAAGGCTTGTTTACACTAGCTTCTCAGCTACGAATTCCCTGTCTCTAATGATAGCAATGTCCTCCTACCTCAAGATGCAGGGAGTGCACCTTTCCTGGGAGAGATTCATTTCTTGCTTTTCAGGGAGACAGAGACCAGTCAGAGATTCCTATTTGCATTGCCTGATTCTCAAGCAAATCCAAGTCAAAATGATCAATATGCCATTGTGGCAGATTTGGGGATGGCCACACCTGAGCCCAAACCCTGAAGACTTGCTTCTGAGGCTTAAAGGCTTAAAGAGAATGGAAGGACCCTATAATGGTAGGACTCAGGCATCAGGTACATCTTCCTGGAAGAGGTGAAGCTAACTTCTTTATAGAAACAATTTCCGGGTGAAGAGTAGAATAGTTTTGCAGGAATGGAAACAGCTATGGACTAGGCAGAGGAAAAGAGAATACAGCACATATAGAGAACTACTAGTTCTGAGACGCTGTGAGACAGAAAGAGGGCAGGGCACAGTTTTTTAAAAAATGACATAGGCATTGAAGACAAAACCTAAACTGACTAGAACCAACTGGGTCCAAAATGGTGGACAAGTCAACTCCCATTAGACCTTGAACGACAGTATACACTCATTGTAATATATCATCTGGTAAATGACACACCTGCAGGCACCATGGCAGTTCCAAGGGTGACCATGAAGGTCAAAGAGTGGGCATTGGCCCCCATTCATGACCATCCCTGCCCATAAGATAACTGGAATACTCCTCCCACTCATTAACCTATGAAATTACCCACCCTATAAAAAACTGACAACCGTCTGCTACCTCTTGCCATCTGAGATGGCCCACTCTGTCTATGAGGTGTATGTCTCCCTGAATAAATCTTCTTTT
>SRVM01015145.1:0-12861 GCA_007570785.1 Antilocapra americana | reverse complement strand
CTGTAGTCCATGGGATCGCAGAGAGTTGGGCATGAGTGAGTGCCTCAACACACACATATACACACGTGTGTATATACGGGCTTCCCAGGTGGCGCCTGTGGTAGAGAATCTGCTGTCAGGGAAAGAGACGCAGGAGACGTGGGTTCAATCCTTGGGTAGGGGAGATCCCCTGGAGGAGGGCATGGCAACCCACTCTAGTAGTTTTGCCTGGAGAATCTCATGGACAGAGGAGCCTGGTGTGCTGCAGCCCATAGAGCCACAAAGATTTGGATACGACTGAAGCAACTTAGCATGCCTTCATGCATGATCCATGCTGTTGAAAATATTCAGATAGCTTAGGAGAGTGTACTTAATTAAAAAGTGTAAGACTTTCTTCCCCTCTCTTCAACCCCATATTTCAGAGCGAACTATTGTGAACTTGATCTTGTATCCTTTCTGACTATTGCTGTGCATGCATGTTTTCTATTTTTACATAATGTACTTACACTCATTTTCACGCAGATGGGATCATTTTGTGTGTACGCTCTGTGATTTTCTTCTGTCACTTAACAGTTTATCTTGGACATTTTTCCATTTTAGCATCTGTACATCAATATCATTCTTTTCAAAAACTGCATAGTATTCATCCAGCCAATATGAACGGAATGCTTGCTTATGCCAAGGAGTGTTCTAGATTCTTAGGATTCAGTGGCAGGCAAGGGAGACCAAGCTCTTTCTCTCACTGGACGAATACTTCCTTTGCTTATAATTAATTTCAGACAGTGAGAAGTACCATGAAAAACATGAAATTGTGGTAATGGTGTCGAGAGTGTGACCTAATGGTTCTGAGAGACAGTAATGCATGTGGTGAGGCTGTCAGGAAGGTCTCATCGAAGTGATGACACTGAAATGGACCTGGGTGACGGGGAGGCAGTTAAGAGGAAGTTTAGAAGAACATGGTTCATTGTGAAGGCTTCCAAACAAGAGTGAGCTTATGATACTTAGGGGACCCTGTGGTACTTAGGGGATCCTCCTGCCTCTCAAAATGAAAGACTGGTGTTGTTGGACATTGAGGAGAGCTTAGGAGATAGTGTCTGAGAGGCCGAGAGCCTGCACTTGGTGCCCTGCGGGCCCTGGTGAGGAGTAGGGATTTAATTCTCAGGGCAGTGCAAGCATTGGAGGGTTTAAACCAGCAAGGCTAGTGAAGTAATCCCGGCAGGTATGGCTTAGAGTAGGCTTATGACCGAGGAGAAAGATGGTTAGCTTTCATATGTGTTTTGAAAGCTGCAATGATAAGGTCTAGTAAAGGACTTGATGAGAGGGAAATGAGAAAAGTAGCAAAACCGTGGTCTGGATTTTTGGCTTCAGCAGCTAAGGTGGACACTAGTGTCATTTAGCTTAGTGAGCCTAGTGGAGAATCGGTTTTTTTAAAAGCTGGATTGGAGCACTCTTAATTTACTTAACCGTTCCCGTACTGATTGCCATTTAGTTGATTGCCAGTTTTATTGTTATCTTTGTAGCAAACATCCTTGTATTTTGTATAGTTTTATGAGTACTTGTTGGCATATTTTAGAAGGTAAATTTCTAGATGTAGAGTTCTTTTATTAAAGAACACTTGTGATTCAGATTTTGGTAGCTGCTGACCAATTGCCCTCCAAGAATGAGGTATTGATTTCAACTCCCACAACAGGGTGTCTTTTCTGCTGCATCCTCACCAGCAACTCATGCTGGGGTTGGGGTGAGGGTGGGGTCAGATGGGGGCACAAAGCATGCAGCTCTGAAAATGGGAATGGTAGTTCTAATAGAATTATCCTTTACTAAGGCACTTAAGCAGCGTGTTCCCAGAATGAAAATCATTGGCACTCGACTTTTTCTTTCTGGTATCCCTGAGGTCATAACGCGTCTCTGGCCTTTGTTTCTTCTAGCTGGTCCTACAGTTGTTGGTCAGTTCTTCTGACTTTGGTGACGTTTGAAGACCTTCATCATAATTATGATAATGATGAAAATAAAAACTGTTGATTGTTTAACGTAGCCTACCCTAAGTATGTCGCATGTGCTATATTAATCTACTGAATGATCCCCGGTAATCTAAAGGTAAATACTATTATAATCTCCGTATTTTCAGGGGAGAAAACTGAGATGAAGGGCTTCTACCGGTCTTTGCTTGTCTTTTCATTTTTATCTTCCTTTTCTGTCCAAGTGTTTCTTTCTGGTAAGTTTGCACTGTCACCTGAGTTCTCTTTTTCAGTCTGTACAGGTCAAAACCCAGATACAAAGTAAATGGTAGAAAGAGAGGCAGGGGTGGAGTAAATGTGTAGCAAAATGTTCGGTTTGGGAGAAAGCTCTGCTTGCTGGATGTTGCACTGCCCAAGTTCAAATTCTAGCCTTACTGCCTAGTAGCTGCTTGATTTGAGGCTGATCATTGATCTTGTATTTCAGTTTCATCAACTTTAAAATGGAAGCGCAATAGTGGGTACTCTGTAGGTCATAGTGGGCAGTAGTAATGCATGAAAGAGTGGCTAGCACGTGGGTGGGGTAGAGGCGGTACTTGGTCGGGGTTAGCTGTGTTTCTACGTTGCTGGTCAGCCTGAGCAGTCCTGTCTCACATTCAGAACAGCGGGGGGGAAATATGGGCAATGTGATGTCACAGTCTTAAGAATTAACATGTTTATGTGTAAAATTAAAAAACACTAAGTACCACTAGGGTTTACCAAGACATGTTGGCTTGGGATATCCATGTATTACACATTTATGTTTTGCTGGGTGGAATTATTTCATGGTTATTCTAATCTGCATGCTTAACGATTGAGCTCAGTTGAGTGTATTTGCCACTGTGTTAGTCGCTCAGTCACGTCCAACTCTCTGCGACCTCTTGAGCCGTAGCCCACCAGGCTCCTCTGTCCATGAGATTCTCCAGGAAGGAATGCTGGCGTGTATCCTTCTCCGGGGGAATCTTCCTTACTTAGGGATTGAACTCAGGTCTCCTTTATTGCAGGCGGGTTCTTTACTGTCTAAGCCACCAGGGAAGCCCATATTGTTATTAGCATTTCTTTCTTTCTTTTTGGCCAGCTATCTACCTGTGCCGTGTACCAGGTGCCTTTTGGCTTCAAATAACAAAAGTTTAAAATGGCTGAAATGTCAGATTTCACCTCATGTAACCAGATGTTATATGAGTCCAGATGCTATTCAGTAGCTCAGTGACACTAACAAGGACCCAGAGACTGTCCCCTTTCCTGCCTGCCCTCTTCTGCACCGCAGTTTGTGGGGTCTTAGTTCTGGACTGAGCCCCGGCCAGTGAAAGCGCAGAGTCCTAACTACTGAACCGCTCGGGAAGTCCGCTCTCCTGCGTTTCAGAATCTTCAGCCTCTTGTTGATATTGAGCACTTACAGTTCATCAGGCGGTAATCTGTGTATATGGAGAATCATAGCAGTGGTCAAAACTGACTACAGTTACTGCCCTCAGAAAGCTTACATTTAAACAAAAAGGAGACGGGGCGGGGAGCACTTTGCTGCTGGTCCAGTGGTTGAGACTCCATGCTTCCAATGCAGGGGGACCTAGGTTCCATCCCTGGTCAGGATATTAAGATCTCCCACGCTGTGTGGCATAGCCAAAAGATTAAAAAAAAAAATCTTTCATTTTGGAGGTGAGGGAGGAGGCAAGGAGGTAAGATCTAAAGTATGTCAGAAGACGTTGAGTGTTATAAAGCAGCCAAGGGGGTGGGCAAGGCCGAGTCCGGTTGTTGTAATGAAGTGGTGAGGGAAGGCTTTGTGGCGGTGACATCTGAGTCGATTCTCAGAGGTAGTAAGGGTGCCCGGGCTGAGGTGCAGGGGGAGAGCGAGTCAGACAGCGGGCCTCTCCGAGCACCCAGGCCGGGAACAGGCGTGTGCTGGCGCCTCCAGAGGCTCTGAAGGAGCGCCCGGCAGGGAGGGGAGCGGGGCCTGTAGACCGGCTGGGATGAGACACACCCGGGTCTCCTGAGCAGAGGCCTGACCTTCTCTCACGAGCACTCAGAAAGGGTCTTGCTGGCGCTGTGTTGAGACTGGGATGGAGGTCGTGAAGGCCGAAGCAGGCATGGTGGTTGGGAGAATGCTGCAGGCAGGCAGGTGAGAGGTATTTTGGAAAAAGAGAAGTCAAGAGACGTGATTCTGCACCTATTTGAGGGTTGAGCTGAAAGGATTTGTTCAGGAGGAGGGTGTGAGATGTGAGCAGGAGAGAGGTATGTTCATGTTTTTGATAGTCCACTGACCACAGCTGCCAAGACGGGGTGTATCTGTTCGTGTTCATCTGTTTTATTTGGGGCAAAAACCTATCCTGGACACCCTCAGTGGACTCCCCCTCGGATCCTGTAGGCTGTGATTGTTCATGTACTCTTGTTGTGGGTGTAGGTGAGGCCAGGAGAGCCAGCATCTGTGCCTTTGAGGCTTTATGATGGAGGTGGCTTCCGACAGTAAGAACAAGTTGGCGAAGAAGGAGGGGTGGCTGCTGGTTGGATAACAGTGGTGACTTAGGGATCTCATTGTCCACTTTTCTGTTGGGTTGGCCATCATTTAAAAGATTTTTTTGGAAAATGACTTGTAAATAGTCTTCGCATGTTAAGACAATAAGTTCTTGTAATAATAGATTCTGAGTATTTTTAAGCCATACTTTTTTATCTCATTCGTTCATAGTTTCAGTGGTTTGCAGTAGATTGTATCAGTCACTGCCTATTCTGTTCTTAACTGGAGGATAATCGCTTTGCAGTGCTGTGTTAGTTTCTGCCCTCTATCGGTGTAAATCAGCCCCAGGTACACACCAGCCCCCTGCCCTCGTAAACCTCCACCCCACCCCCCGCCCCTCGCGCCCCTCTCTGCTGTCGGGGAGTGCCAGGCTGCGCTCCTGTGTCACACAGCCGCCTCCCGCCCGCTGTCTGTCTTACACTTGGAAGTGTCTGTGTTTCAGTGCTAGTTCTCGCAGCTCACCCCACCCCCCTTGCTGTGTCCACAAGTCTGCTCTGTGTCTGTGTCTCTTTCCTGACCTGCACATTGGTTCATCAGTACTGTCGTCAGTTCCAGATTACACGTTAATATAGAATATTTGTTTTTCTCTTTCTGACTTCACTCTGTATAACAGGCCTTGTATAACAGGCTCTAGGTTCATACACCTCACCAGAACTTACTCAAATTCGTTCCTTTTTATCAAGCTTTATATTTTGATGAGACTTTTAACCCTGAGATCAGTTTTCTAATTCTGAAATAAATGAATCCTTTGAAAGTTACAAGTAGGGACAGGTGAATGCAGGGGCTGATGCATAATGTATAGTTTTTCCTACTCTAGGTGCAAGTGTCATTTTAACCTGAATGCTGGCTAGTCATTCTTTATAAAACTATCATTTGTGGTCTTGTAAAGGTAGCCGTGGTATGGAGGGGGAAACAAAACTGCCTCGATTCCTCTGTGGCCCTCAGATCTGTCTGCTCTCCCTGCCTCCTGGGCCGGGAGCGGTGCAGGTTCCGCCAAGGCACATCCTCCAGTAAGGTTTTCTTCTCACAGTTTTCTCTCCCCAGGGGTCACTGTCTGCTGACTTGTTCTTCCCTCCCTCTCTTCCTTCATCAGCAAGGCTGATAACCGGCTGATTATCTAACAAGAGATTTTTGTTTTATTGTGCGACTGCTTGTTCATCCTTCAGTTTCAGCTCGAGAGGCAGTGTGTTCTTTCTCTTCAGACACAGCAGGGTTTTTGAGCTTCAGCTCCACTCACTACTTGCTAGTGGTGTGACCCAGACCGCGTCACAGCATAGCTCCTTCAGTGTTGGGCTGGGGATGGCATTCCCGTTAGAAAACCATGCAGTTGCTGCTTCCTGGGGTTCTACAGTTTGCGTTGTGATGTGACTTTAGACAAGTTGATGAAACTCTGAGCTTTTAATGAGGTCATGAATGTGGAATTCTAATACCCTTGCATTTAAGAGACTTAAGGGGAAATCATGAATAACTCCATAGCCCTCTGTTTTTACCTTTGACTAAGAGTAAATTACTAATAACTAACCAAATTGTAACTTGGAAAGTAGGGTGAGGTATTATGGAAGGTCTATTACAAAAAGCTCTTCACTTCATTGTTAAAAAAAGAAATTGTGAGTAAGAGTTGGGATCATTTCCACAGTTCCTCTGGTACTGTGAGACTGTCCAAGGCCACTTGTGTTGATACACAGGGTGGGGGGTACAGATAGGTGAGGTACATCTGCAGTTTTTGTGTGGTAACTTATCACGGCGTAGCCAAGAGAGGGAATTCAGTGCAGGCAAGCGAAAACATTTAGTGTTCCTTTTCCAGAGTGTTCACTTTAACATAATTTTGGTAGGATATTAGAATAATTTCCAAGTTCCAAGTTCTGTACTTAGAAACAGGAGGTTCCTGCAGGAGTCACTGGGCTACCTGGTGGTGGTGGTGGTGGTCAGTTCCTCAGGGGTGTTCAGCTCTTTGCAACCCCATGGTCTGTGGCATGTCAGGCTTCTCTGTCCTTCACCATCTCCTGGAGCTTGCTCATACTCAAGTCCACTGAGTCAGTGATGCCATCCAACCATCTCATCCTCTGTGGCCCCCTTCTCCTCCCGCCTTCAATCTTTCCCAGCATCAGGGCTTTTTCCAGTGAGTTGGCTATTTGCATCAGGTGGCCAGAATATTGGAGTTTTAGCATCAGTCCTTCCGCTGAATATTCAGGGTTGGTTTGCTTTAGGAAATTTCCCTTAGGATTGACTAGTTGGATCTCCTTGCAGTCCAAGGGACTCTCAAGAGTCTTCTCCAGCACCACAGTTCTAAAGCATCAATTCTTTGGCCTTCTTTATGGTCCCAACTCCCATGTCTGTACCTGACTACTGGAAACACCATAGCTTTGACTGTGTGGACCTTTGTTGGCAAAATGTATTACTTTATGTCCCATAATTAAAATAGAATTACCACACCATTACAGTAGTTGGGAAGTTAGGATTTTAGGGCTCAAAATAAATACACATTTACTTATGTCTTTTTTTTTATGCAGAATATTTTTTGGGGGGAGGAAGGTTTAAGCTTAGATTTACAAGGAAAATCAATTTAGTGTGTATTAAGAACAGTGTATTCTGATCAAAATTTGCCTAAAGCAATGTTTTTCTAGGACGTGCACATAGTCATAATTACGATCGTTTCATTCTTAATGAATTTGTATCTTAAAGCAAGAAAAGGCAATGTAATTTTTTCCTTGTATTAGCCCTGTGTTATACTTTGACTTACAGCCTCCTCTTTAGATTTGTAAAGTGATCATTAACCACCTTTCACTGTGTGCATCTGAAAAGACTTCGTGGTTAGATGAATGGCTGTTTGCTGAGAAGGGTAGGGGGAGTTTTGTGCTAGTGGATATCTGGGCAGAAGGAACAAGGTAAGGATTGAGGGCACAGACCTGGGAAATTGCTTGGCCTATTTGTGACGTTTTCTGTGTTAATAAAAATACAATGTGCTGTGTATCACAGTTCTCACATTCAGTTTAACCATAACTGATGAGATATTGTGGCTCTAAAGCAGTTGTGTCCGATCTGAATCCTGCCTTCATTAGTAAGAATTTGAATCCATGGTCTCAACATCTATATCTATTCTTTTCTTTTTTTTTTTTCAAAATAAACAGTATAACTATCACAGTCTTTATAGGTTTTGTCAAAAAGTGTGCCTTTGGTTTTTTCCATGTGATATTAACACGGGTTGCTAAATTTTGGGAGAGCTGACATTCACATTCCTTGTTAATCTCAAGTTCTAGGACTTTCAGGCCCACGATTAGGAAGGATATTGAAGAATCATGTGCACTCTCTGCTTTGGAAGCCACTACTGTAAAAGACTGTGGTATAAAGAATATCCAGAATGTCTGTTTTTCTGCTTTGAGTGCTAATAGGTGGTGTGGATGAGTGTTAGAGTGAGTGGTGAGTGCAGTCTGGAGTCCCAAAGAGGCCGTTGGAGAGATCGGGGAGATCGGGGTACTGCTGAAACAGAAAATGTGAGTGCTGGGTCTGCTTAACGCTGTGAAGGTTGTAAATGAATATTCATGTTTCCTTAACGTTTATTTAGTATCCACCGTGTGCCAGGCACTCTTCCAAGTAATTTTGTGTATGTTACTTAATCCACAACCCTTTTACTGATGAGGAATCCAACTTGTTAATTTATGGAAGTAGAAAAAAGCCAGAATTCTTCCAGGACTTTGACTCAAAGTTCTTTGTTTTTCCCTTTCTACTATAGTTATTTGCAGGAGCTCTAAAATCTAGTTGATGAGATAGGAAAAATAAGCATGCAACACAGTATCAAAGAGGAAGTTCTAAGTCCTTGGAATAGTGCCTGTTTTTTGGGTCAGAGCTCCATCTAGCAAAATGCATACAGCAGATGTTTAATAAGTATCTGTTAAGTATTCAGGAGCTCTTAGTATCAAGCAGTGTGCTGTTTTCAGGCATGTGGAGTGGAGTCCAGACTTCTACTTCCTGACTGTGTGATCTTGGCCAGTTATGCTCCCTGAGCCTGAGTCCTTATCTGCAAAACAGGGGACTCTAGCTCAGCTGCCCTGGGTGGTTATGAAAATTAAACGATAATGTATCAAGATGCTTAAGTCACGGAGTCTGTTGTATGGTACCTGGCTTGTGTGGTGACGTTTAGCGCCTTTGCAAGAAGGTTCTGTGCTCTGCTCTAACTGTTGGTTCTCTAATCTCCAGCCAAGTGTTTATTTAACAGTAGTGGTCTCCTCTAGTTTGTACCTCCACCAGTTCTTTTTCAAGCCGGTAAAAATAAAAATAAAAAAAAAAAAACACACCCTTATTTTAACATGGTATATTGTTATGTTTCGGATGATAAACAGTAAAATAAACTGTAGTTTTTGTGGTCAGTGTATGGTGAATTCTGATGTTCAAGGTATTCGAATATGTCATTTAATTTAGTAATTGCTTTTTTTGGGAAAGTGAAAGTGAAGTCTCTCAATCGTGTCCAACTCTTTTCGATCCCATGGACTACCAGGCTCCTCCATCCATGGGATTCCTGGAGTGGGTTGCCATTTCCTTCTCCAAGGGGGTCTTCCTGACCCAAGGGTCGAACCCAGGTCTCCTGCATGGCAGGCAGACACTTTACTTTCTGAGCCACCAGGGAAGCTTTTTTAGGAGAGGGAGGGTAAATAGAGACCAATGTGAAAAAGAAAATAAAAACGCCCACAGTTGGACTGTTCTCACAATCCTTGTTGGCTTAAAAAAATGCCATGTACGTGGTTGGAAATTTAAATCTATAAACCAGAAGTCCCCTCTATTAGCTTGGGTGTCACAACAGAACACCATAGACTGGTGGCTTAAACAGCAGAAACTTATTTATAGAAGCCTCAGATCAAGGTGTCCGCAGGTTCAGTTTCTCCTGGGGCCTCTCTCCCTGGCTTGTGGCTGGTCACCTTCTCACTGCATCCTCACCGGGTCGTCCCGCATGTGGCGTGTGGTCTGTGTCCCTGGCTGCTCCTCCTGAAAGGCCATCCTTCATGCCGGATGAGGGCACCCCCGACACCTGACTGTAACCCGGTCACGTCTTTAAAGGCCGTGTCTCCCAGTAGAGGCACACTGTGCCATCTGGGGGTGGGGCCTTAACATGTGAATTTGGGGGACAGAGTTCAGCCCATACCTGCCTTGTCCTTAGAACCTAAGAACACCAGGTTTTATTAATAGCTAATAGTTTTTATTTATATATTTCCAGAAAAAGTTCCTGTTCATATCTGTGGGCATATGAATTTAAGTAACTAGGAGTAACTAGTTTCTTTGAGCTCAGTGTGGGCAGTATACATAGGAACGAAAAATTGCTGTAGGGTTGTGCTAGGTTGGGAAAATGAACTTCTGTGGACAGTTTGTGTACGTTAAAATATATATATTACTATATTAAATATATTAAAGCCTCTTCAATGTAAAATTGACCAGTTTCATATTTGTCCTAAGTCCTTGGTATGCTAAAACTTTGTGTGTGTGTGTGTGTGTGTGTGTGTGTGTGTGTGTGTGTGTGTGTGACTATGAATTCGATTTTGTCCATTCAGTCTTTATTGAGCACTGTTACTGTTTGGGCCCTCTGTTAGTCATGGGAAGTATGCGGAATCATAAGATGAGATCCCTGCCCGGAAGCCCTGAAGTTGGGTGAAAGGGCCAGGGTGGAGAGAAGTGGAGATGTGGACAGCCGTCAGAGTCCTGACTGCAGGACAGGAGAGGAGGAGCTTGTCCCTGGAGGGTTATGCGGTGCTTTCTGGAGGAGGTGACTCTAGAAGGTAGCTGAGGCTGGTACGAATAGCTGAGGTCTGTCCAAATAGTATTTCAGGCAGAGGGGATAGCACATGGAAAGGCAGAGAGCTTTGAAGAGGATGGTCAGAGGTTAAACCCAGCGAAGATGGCACGGAGAGGAGTGACAGTGGGTGAGGCTGACCTGGTGGCTTAAGTTGCATCCTGGAGGGTCTTTTATGCTCTGTTCTTTTTTTTTTTTTTTTTTTAAGAACTGTGCCTGTCTGTAAGGCTTGCTGTTTGCAACCTTTGAAGGATGAAAGGAGGAGGGTGGCGTTGTATTTGCATTTTAAAAGTGACTGTCTGGTCTTGGTCTGAAGGATAAACGGAGGGGGATGGGAAGTGGCTGGGTGTTGGCAGGTGAGAGGGGAATGGAAGTGGAGGTGGAAGGCACTCAGTCCTGTCCGTCTGCGACCCCGTGAAATGTCCATGGGACTCTCCAGGCCGGGATACTGGAGTGCATAGCCGTTCTCTTCTCCAGGGGATCTTCCCAACCCAGGGATCGAACCCAGGTCTCCCGCATTTAGGCGGATTCTTTACCAGCTGAGCTACCAGGGAAGAGGGGAATGACTGCCTGAAAGAAGACAGTTCTGGGGGTGACAGGGACAGCCAGCAGGTTGGCAGGGGGTTCACAGGTGGGATTGATAGGACTTCCTTAGGAAAGGAAGAAAACTGAAACGATTGACGTTTCTAGGTGGACGGAACAAACGTGGGTGGGAGCCAGGTGATGACTGAGTCTTGGATCTATGGAATTGGAAGTACTTTATCCCACTCAGGCGCAGCTGCTCCCTGAATACATGGGTAGTGGGTGTGGCCTGGAGCCGAGACTCCCTGTGAAGGTGTGAGCTGAGGCAGAAGAACCTGTCTAGTGAAGAGAAGCGGCTGGGACTGTATCCGGGGAGCGTTAGCATTTCACTGATGGTCAGGAGGGAGCGCGTGAAGTGGCCAGAGAAGCCAGGGCAGTGAGCTTTCTGGTGGGGCTGTGTGTGCTGTCCAGGGTTGGGTTCTGGGCTCACTGGGCAGGGGGAGGCAAAGACAACTTCGAGAGTGTCTGATGGATTTAGGTTGGACAGTCTGTCTGAAGTCAGTCAGTAGCGGGCTTGTTAACCAGATCACAGAAGGGTCTGTGGTGAATTGGAGACGAGAGAAAGAACAGGTGTGAAATGACTGGAGTTTTCCGAAGAAGGTAAAGTACATGGTGTCAAAGAGGAGGGGAGCGGGGCTCAGGAATTATGGAGGTTTAGGAGTAGATAAGATTAGACTTATGGTGGGGAGGACAGTGGCAGGAGAGGCGGAGGTGGGGAGAGGTCAAAGACCAAACAGGAGGGTGCTGTGGAGTGAAGGCTTCACGTGGGATCCACAGCTCAGGGAAGGGTGGGCACCTCAGTGTTGGGCTCATTTGGTTCTCAAAACGGTGCTGCTGTGAATATTTTAGTTTTGTTGATTTCTCCTCTACTAAGTGGTTATCTTGGATAATGTCTTGATTGTGAGTTGGAATATCCTCATTTGTCTCAGAAAAAGATGTATTCTGGTATTGGGAACAGGTTGTGTTTTGTTTTTCTTTCTCTCCGGTGATGCTTAAGTAGGCAAAGTTGAACTAGTGAGTCTGTCACACAGCGCTGAGATACGTTCCTGGTGCTGGGGAGAGGAATCCAGCTAGCACCCAGTTAGCATGTTCTTGGGGGAGAAGCAGGCTCCAGAAGTCTCTTAAGGCTTGTGCAGCAGAGCACGAGAGACTGGGTGGCTTAAAGGAACAGGAACCGATCGTCGCACCGGTGCCGGGCCTCCCTCTGGTTTCTGGTAGCGCCTGGCAGTCCGCGGGCTTGCTGGACTGCACTCTGCAGGCTGAGACTGAAGACTCAGCCTGTCTCCTTGATCACAGGGTCTTCTCCTGTTATGTCTCCGTCTCTGTCCGAACCGCCCCCTACACGTACACTGGTCTTACTAGACTTAGGGTGCATCTTACTCCAGTGTGACCTGGTCTTTACTTGATTACATCTGCAAATAAGATCATGTTCCTTGGTTCCAGGTGGACATGATTTCTGGGGACATCGTTCCACCAAATATGGTAGTTTTGGAAATGAATTTCTAACGTGAAATTTCATGCATCAATTTAAGTTGTGTACAGGGTTTTACTAATGGAATTGTTCAGGCAGGACATTAGAATTGTTTTAACCTATTTAGGGCTTAAGTCTCTGATTATATGTTTTTAGTATTGTAAACCAATTCAGATGAAATCCTGTAAATCTAGATTTGAATGATAAATGCAGACTTCCTCAAATTTGTTATTTTTAAGTGTAGTGAAAATGTTAGTTGCTCTGTCTTATCTGACTGTTTGCAGCTGCATGGACTGTAGCCTTTTAGGCTACTCTGTCTATGGGACTATTTTAGGCAAGAATACTGGAGTGGGTTGCCATTCCCTTCTCCGGGGCAGGGGTGGGGGGACACTTCCCAATTCAGGGATTGAACTTGGATCTCCCGCTTTGTGGGCAGATTCTTTACTGTCTGAGCCACGAGGGAAGCCCTTTTTATGTGTAAGAATGCCATTATCAAGAAGAGATCATTGACAGTAATATTTTCTGAAAGAAAAATAAATGCAAAACGGCAAAATGG
>SRVM01015102.1:0-34834 GCA_007570785.1 Antilocapra americana | reverse complement strand
TGGCGTCATAGAGAGCATATGATGTCATACAGGAACTGGGTGTGATGACCATAGAGTGGGTGTGATATCATCTGTACAGTGGGTGGAATGACACTGATACAGTGAAAGCGATGTCAGATATAGTGTGTGTGATGTCCAAGAGAATGGGTAGGGAAACCCACATACTGCATATGATGTCATACATATATTGGATATGATATGCATACATTCAATGTGTGTGATATCATCGAAAGAGTGGTTGTGATGATGCAGTCGAGTGGGTACAATGTCATAAGTACTGTGATTTAATGTCATAAATAGTGAATGCGATGTCAAGTCTAGTGCCTGTAATGTCATACATATGGCGCGTGTGATGACACAGGTATTGGATGTGCTGTTATTTGTATAGAAGATGTGATGTCATATACAGTTGATGAACTTCACATATAATGGAGGTGATGGCATGAATACACTGCAAGTGATGTCAAAAATACAGTGGTGTGATGTGAGAATGCGTGGATATGATGTCATAAAGAGCCCATATGACAGCATAGATATATTGGGCACGATGTCATACATAAGGTACTTGTCATCTAACCTATACAGTGGATTTGATACCTCAGATTGATGCAATATCACAAGTACAGAAGATGTGATTTCATATAGCTTTGATGTGACTTCATATGCATTGGGGGTGACGTCATGAGTACATTGGATGTGATGTCATAAATATAGTGATGTGGCGTCATCAAGAGTGGAAGTCATCGCATATAGAGTACGTATGACATCATACACATAGAGGGTGTGATGTCATATGTATAGTGGTTTTGATGAAATGATACAGTGGAGTTCATGTCAGATAGATTGGGTGTGATGTCAGATAGAGTGGTGGGCTGTCATCCACACAGGGCTCCTGATGTCTCATTAGTGGATATAATGTCATAGACATAGAGAGTGTGATGTCACAGATAAATTGCCTGTGATTTCACATGCAGCGTGGATGTGATGTCATAATGTGGATTAGACATCATATAGAGTGGGTGTGACATCATGATTACAGTGGATATTATGTCATACCGTGGACATGGAGTCCTAAGAGTGCTCCGACAGCTAGCTGGGCTCAGTCGCTCTGGCCCGCAGAGCAATCAACGTGGATTCCGAATCCACCTGAAAACGGATGAAAGGGGTGGGACAAGAGGTGCAAAGAACGGCAGCAAGAAAAATGTTATGATCAAACTGCAAAACTTTATTGAGCTCAAGGCGATAATATATGGGGAGAAGATGAGGGAGTGGGAAAAGGAAGCGGGGAGTTCTGACGGGCATGTAAGGAATACGTGTCTTCTGGGCGATTGGCCTGTCGGATATATGTTCGCCACATGATCCTTTTGGTGATTTGCCAGCTGAATGTATAGCTGGCACGTAATCAGCACATTATATGGCAGCAGGCTTCCAGTGTTCCGACCATAATGGCTGTGGCTGATCATATCAGCAGGCCGGGCCCCAGCGTCTCATCCCTTTTTGTTTTTTAAGGCGAGGAGTCTGGTTTTGTTTGGACATTGACCGGCTAGGGGAGGCAGTAGCCAAGCTCCTCCTGAGCTCTGCGTAGAGCTTAATGGACACCCTTTTTTGGAGGGGAGGATTTGGGTGTCAACCTCCATGCAAGCTGGCTTACCTCGCAGGAGGGTCAAGAGTGGCCTCTTTGGTGGAGGCCCCTCCTTGCGGTACTTTGTCGCGCACCTAGCAGTGTCCATTGCAGCAACTGGGCCGGAATGCAGACTCGAGAATCATGCTGTTCCCGTGGGAGTGGGCCTTGATAATTTTCATGGTCGAGCATTTCCAACTGGTGATAGTGAATCTGGATGGGTCTCCCTAGTATGTCATTAAGCTGGTCTTTGACAAGTGTCGTGACACGCCTCAAAACCCAGGGGGCAAAGATGAGAAGCAGGAGGGCAGTGATCAGGGGCCCAAGAAGGGAAAGGAGATAGGGGAGTAGTCCATTAAGGCCTGTCAGAAAGGGACTTTCTATTAGCGTTTTTCTTCTTTTTTCTAGATCTTCTTGTAGCCTTTTTATTTTATCTCAGACAATGCCGGATCTGTTGGCGTAGAAGCAGCAGCGTTCCTTTAAGGCAAGGCAGATACCTCCCTGTTCTGCGGTGAGAATATCTAAGCCTCGTCTGTTTTGAAGGACTACTTCTACTAGGGAGTCTAGTTGATCTTGGATATCACTAATGGTGCTGGATATGGCCTGGACATCTTCAATGAGCTGCTTAGAGAGCTGTGCATATGAATGAACTGCATATCCTAGGCCTGCAGATCCCGTAGCTATCGCTCCAGAGATTCCTAACCCAGCAAACAAGGGAATAATGGCTAGGGCTCTTTTGTGCCGTCCTGCAAGGTGTTCAAAAGCGGGAACGGGAACGGGCTCATTTCCTGGAATGATATCTATGTCTGGCAGCAGGGTGGCTAGGATGCACAGCCCTGTCCATGAGGGGCGTAGGGTGGTATAGGCTTGATTGTTTCCGCAAACGAATGGCTTTCCTGGTCCGAGGCATAGGAGCGTGGTGTAGCTAGAGGTATAGTTAAACACAGAGCTACAGTTGGTAAAGGCAGTGAAACCAACGGGGATATCTGTGGAATCATTGCGAGGGTGTTTGTAGATGCAGGGGGAGAATGAAAACAGTGTAGGTTGGACCCTGAAGGGCAGGCCGAGAGTGCAGTTTTGGTCAATGATGTTGAGGTCTGATGTATTAACGGAGACAGCCAGGGGCATGGGCGTGCCTTGGCTGAGTCATAGCCAGCAGTCTTGGGCTAAATTGGGGTTAGAGGTGTTAAGCGCCCGGTGGGTGGCTGTCAAAATATCTATTGTTTGGGGGTCTAGGTCTGTTCCCCGTGATTTGGGGAGTGCTATAGGTTGGTAGGAAAGCTTTGAAAATTGTCTACCAATGAGATGTTCTATCTTTTTTTGAACGATAATGTCTCTCTCTGTCCTGGGGTCCACCTCCATCAGAGATGTGAATAGGAGCAACCTGTTCCCAGCATACCGGCTGTCCCATTGTGCCCTTGCATCCGGCTTCTAGGTATGGGCTGGAGCCAACGGGTGAGGTACGGGTGGTTCCCCCCATTTTAGTTTTTCAGAGTATGGCAGTGAAAAAGATTTGATTGTCATATGTGCACTCTTGAGTCTCATAATAACAGGAAGAGTGCATTGTTTCTTGAAATCCATCGCTTTCGCATTTTTTGGGGCAAGGACCTGGCCTGCCATTGATGGCAGATATAACAGGGCGTTTTGGTACACAGCGCCAGTGAACCTTACCACTTCCAGTCCTAGTCACCTCATGTGTCAGAAAGGCCATTTTGGTGTCACAATCAACTTTTAAGGTCCAAATTATTTATCTGGGTAATGGTCAATGTCGATTCCTCCACGGCATTCGCATGGTGGTCCAAAACGGGTGAGGTATAGTTGTGGCTTGGGAGGTGATGGCCAGAGCCCTCCATCTATTGTTTGGCATAGCAGTATTTGTAACAGTAGTGGGAAAAGCCAATGAGGATGCATATTGTTTGAAAGAGAAAAGAGGAAAAGGGGTTTTCCTCAGGGCGCATCATTGTTCCCTGGGATGTGATTAAAGTTAGTTTGGGGGGCCCGATGGTTGATGTGTGGTATTAGCCTTTCAGGTAGCCACCGTGGGCCGTCTTCTTTTTGGTCATAAATGCAGGCTGAGCCTCTTCCCCAAATGAGGACGGGGTCTGGGCCCTTCCAGGTGCGAGTGAGGGGGTCGCGCCACATGACTGTGGCCTGTTGGCTAGAGGTTTGTGGATGCCAGTGGCAGTCAGCCGCTGAGTGTCCCTGAGAGTCTAGGGTGAGGAAATTGAGTTGGAAGAGTGCATGGTTTAGGAGGTTACGAGGATGTTGTTTTGTGAACCTGAGGGGCGAATGTGTCAGGTGGTTGATGGAATTTTTTAAAGTCTGAAGAGCTCTCTGTATAATGCCTTGTCCCTGGGGATTGTAAGGGATGCCTGTGATATGTTTGATCTGAAGCCATTGGCAAAACATCTGAAAATTCTTTCCAGTATATCCTGGGCCGTTGTCTGTCTTGATAGTACGAGGTTTGCCCAAGACGGATAGGCAATGGATCATGTGAGAGATGATATTTTTTGATGCCTCACCTGTTTGTAGGGAGGCAGCTATGAACCCGCTAAAGGTGTCAATAGTAACATGAATGAACTTAAGTTTTCCAAAGGCCATGAGGTGAGTTATGTCCATCTGCCAGATGGCATTTGGGGTGAGTCCCCGGGGGTTTACTCCCAGGTGAGGCACAGGCGCCGAGTGGACGCAATGGGGACAGGCCTTGACAATTTCTCTAGCTTGGTCTCTTGTGATTTTGTAAAGCAGGCGAAGGGTATGGGCATTTAAATGGTGTAAGGTGTGGGCTTGTGTTGCCTCAGTGATAGGGTCTGGGAGGACAGGATAGACAGTTTGTGTAGCGGTATTTGCTAGGGCGTTGCCCTCAGTCAGTGGCCTGGGAAGGTCAAGGTGGGCACGAAGGTGTCCAATGAAAAAGGGGTGTTGTCTTTGTAAAATAAGAGCTTGTAACTTAGCAAATAGGGGAGCGGCATTTGTGGAAGGTTTGATGAAGGGGACGGTTTCTAAAAGGGGGACTGACTGAGCTATGTAGGCATTGTCGGTGTAGAGGTTGAATGGTTGGTTGGCAAGCGAGGTAAAGACTTTGAGAATAGCAAACAGTTCTACAAGTTGTGCAGAGGTATAGGGAGATTTTGTTGTGAAGGTTTGTCCATTGAGAACATAGGCAGCCATGCCATTTGAAGATCTGTCAGTAAAGACGAGAGCGGATTTGCGGAGCGGAGTTGTTTTAGTGATTTTAGGGAAGACAAATGGATGGGTCTTAGCGAATTGAATAAGGGGATCGCTAGGGTAATGGTTGTCAAGGTCTCCTGTGAAGGAGGACAGCACGATAGCCCATTCATCGGAGGTCTGTAAAAGCCAATTTGATTGGTCTTGTGTGTAAGGGATAATTATTGATTCTGGGTCTTTACGAAACAGCTGGCGACGGGTGGAGCGCCCCTTTATGATTAGCGTGGCAAGAAGGGAAGGGTAAGGCAATAGGACTCGAGAGGGGGAAGCTGGCAGGTGGACCCAAAGGAGGGGGTGACCGTTTTTTG
Source organism: Antilocapra americana (assembly GCA_007570785.1). Taxonomy (NCBI): domain Eukaryota; kingdom Metazoa; phylum Chordata; class Mammalia; order Artiodactyla; family Antilocapridae; genus Antilocapra; species Antilocapra americana. The sequence continues at coordinate 29,677 of SRVM01015102.1, read as the reverse complement.
AGGGATGTGTGGTCTTTGGTTGCCAGAAATCTCCGGTAGGGGTATGTGTTGTAGGGAGTAAGAGGTATATTAGAGGCAGGCTATAAGAGATCTGTTGAGCAGTTTGGTTTTGGATAGCCTTGTTGATAATGTCTAGAGAGTGTTTCGCCTCAGGCGTCAAGACACGAGGAGACAGGGGGTCTGAATCTACTTTGAGGATATTATTAAGTGGGAGGAGGGCCTCTGTGGGCAGTTTTAGGTACGGCTGAAGCCACTGAATGTCTCCAAGAAGTTTTTGGAAGTCATTAAGCGTTTTTAGCCTGTCTGTTCTAAGGCGGATACTAGGGGTAAATATATGTTGATGGCAAAGTTCAAATCCTAGATAAAAGTATGGGTCGGATGTTTGTATTTTATCAGGGGCGATTTGTAGCCCTTGTCTTGTAAGGCAGGCGATCAGGTGGGCGTGACAGTTCCTGACAGTGTCTTCATCAGGACATGCCAAAAGGATATCGTCCATATAATGGAGAATGTATGCCTGAGGCCACTGTGCCCTGACTGGGGCAATAGCTGCTGCAACAAATTTTTGACATAGGGTGGGACTATTGGCCATGCCCTGTGGCAGCACTTTCCAATGGTAACGAGGCATGGGGCCTTGGAAGTTGGTTTGTGGGACACTGAAGGCGAAATAGGACCTGTCGTCGGGGTGGAGGGGGATGGTAAAGAAGCAATCTTTTAGGTCTATGACGATCTTATGGTAACTGGCAGGGATGGCAAGTGGCGAAGGGAGGCCAGGCTGTAAGGCCCCCATGGGGATCATTGTTTTATTAATGGCCCTAAGATCCTGTAGGAGGCGCCATTTGCCAGATTTCTTTTTTATTACGAATATGGGTGTATTCCAGGGGGAATTAGTGGGCTCAATATGTCCTGCTGCAAGCTGTTCCTGTACTAATGCTATCGCAGCTAAGGTTTTTTCGTGGGTAAGGGGCCACTGATCGACCCAAACAGGATCCACTGTCTTCCAAAGGATCTTGTCTGCATGGGGTACAGGACTATCAGTGGCCACTAGGGAAAATTTTGCGGGTATCCTAAACCTGCTTTGTCTGTTTTAGGAGGGATCGTAATGGGCTTAGTGATTCCTTGACCTCTTTTTCCTAGTCCCTGACCTGGCAGGAAGCCTTGATTAAGCATTTGGGTCATAACTATGTCATTGGGGCTGCACATGATCACCTTCATTTGGGAGAGGATATCTCTCCCACACAGGTTAACAGGCAGATTGGGGAGAACAAAGAGACTGACGGAGCCACTATTTCCCTCAGCATCTTCCCACATCAGGGTTTGAGAGCTTTGTTGGGTGTTAGCAGCTTATCCAATGCCACGCAGATGGGTGGCAACAGGTGTTAATGGCCAAGACTTTGGCCTGTGGGATTGGGATATGACAGTAGCGTCTGCTCCTGTGTCTAAGATGCCTGTAAAGACCTTGCCATTAAGTTTGAGCTTGAGTGAGGGGCGGTGGTGAGAGATTTGTTGAACCCAGTATGTGTCTGATGAGCCAGGGGTGCTGGGGCCCCGAGAAGCCCTTTTGAAATTTGAGTTAATATGTTGTAAGGGGAGAATAATGATCTGTGCTAGCCTGGTGCCTTTTGGGATTGAGATTAGATCATGAGTGGTGGAGACAATGATATGAATTTCTCCCTCAAAGTCATTGTCAAGAATGCCAGGGAACACTAGGATCCCTTTAAGTGTGGAGCTAATACGGCCAAGAATAAGGCCGAATGTGTTAGGTGGTAAGGGGCCATATACGCCGACAGGGAGCATCAAAGGGCTATTATTTGGAGTTAATATTGTGTCGGCGGCGGTACAGTGGTCCAGTCCTGCACTGCCTGCGGTTGCCCTCCAAAGATCTGAGACGAGGAGGCGTGGTTGATTACGGGGAGGGCCGGAAATGTAGGGTTGGGGATTTGAGGGTTGAACTGTGAAGCCCCTGAGTTCATCCCTGGGTTGGGGCCCTTGGGCTGGCCCCTGTTGGAGCTTCCCTCTTTTGGGGGGAGGGGTTGTCCATTAATGTCTGTCTTGGAGCGGCATTCTGAGGCCCAGTGAAACCCCTTTTTACAACGGGGACATATTGTCAAGGGAGGGGTCTTTGAAAATTGGAAGTACCAGTATTAGAGTCATAAGGTGTCTTGGGGTGGGGGTTAGATAAGGGGTGGGCTCGTTGTGGGCAAGCCCGCGAAAAATGTCCGGGCTGTTTGCAGGTGAAGCAAAGGCGATCACGATCATGATATATCTGGTTTGGAGTAAAGCTTTGTAAGGCGGCCCCAATAGCGAGCCCCGGAGCGTGAGCAGACCCGATGCCTGAGCCAAGGCGGACATACTCTGAGAGGTCTTTTTCACAATGAGGTCGAATAGCATTTTGGCAGGCGGTGTTAGCATTTTCAAAAGCAAGGTGTTTAAGAAAGGCACTTTCGCTTTCTCCAGAGCCAAAAAGACGTTCAGCCAGTTCTTCTAAGCGACTAATAAAATCACTATATAGCTCATCAGGGCCCTGTCTGATCATTGTAAGGGAGGTGGTGGCAGCGCCTTTCTGGGGAAGGCGCTTCCACGCTTTAACACCTGCTGACTGAATTTGTGTTAGTAACTCGGGGGGAAATTGAGCCTGTTTTTCTTTACTTTGGTAGGGGTCAGAGCCAAGGAACTTTTTGAGAGTCCAACCTTTTGAGGAGGGCCTACGCGAATTGCGTTAAGCAAACTGTTTGGAAGCCTCTTCATATTCACTTTTCCAGAGTATAAAATCACCGCCGCTTAGGGCAGCTTTGGCTAGGAAGAACCAATCATTGGGTGTAAGCCATCGATCACTAAGGTTTTCAATCAGGACAACAGTGAAGGGGGCAGTGGGGTCGTAGTTGGCCACTGCCGCTTTGACCTTTTCTAGCGTTTTTAAGCTGAGCTTTTTGTAAGTATGGGGGGATGGTGGGAACGGGGGCTCATCATCGTCAGAAGCCGAGTGTTCTGACTCTTCTTCACATGGTCACTAAGTGGGGGTTCGTGAGCACTGGGCTCAGGGCTTTGAGAGTCTGTTGCCTCGCGAGGTGGAGGCTGAGCCTGACTCCCAGTTACTGGGAAGGCTAAGAGCCCTTGGGGGGCAGAGAGAGTCATCTCGACGGTTTCTTTGGATACCGCTTTAACATCTCGGATGAAAATCATGGCTTCTTGAAGGGAAGTTGTTTGGGGGAGGGGAGATTGGTTGATGTGTGGTGGCTCAGTGCTAAGCAGAATAGGAGCTGGAAGGTGGGCTGTGTTGGGAGCGGCAGGCATAACTGGGTGGGTGGGAAAATATGGCGGTGGCACAAAGGGCGGGAGCACAGAGCTGTGTAAGATGGTGGCTGAACAGGGCAGAGGCGCAGAAGTGGGCAGCGGCGGAGAGGCATTAAGCACAGGCTTGTTTAAAAAGGCGGCTGTGGCGGGAGCGGCAGAGGCAGAGGAGGAGGGAGGCCAGTCAGGGCCGTTATAGTGGGCTGCCTCATCTTTTAAATTAGCTTGGTCAGCAGGGGGCAGCTGATCGTCTGTGCCTGTGTTGGTTATCTCTCTTAAGTCTTTAAGATCGGGGTATACAGCAGTAGGATTTGAATTTGTTTCAATATTGATAGAAATCGAGGGACAGTTTGAGAGGGTCCGTGAGGGGGGGCGAGTAACGGTAGCGGCGCTGGAGTTATTTGGGTGTATGGGGTCGTTTTGTATAAGATCTTGGGTAGAGGGCGCTCTAGAGGGGGGTCGGGAGTGGCGGGAAAGGATTCTTTGTCCTTCCTGACAAAGGTGCTGAATGTCTGGTGTATGGCCCTGGTTGGTGAGAATTTCTTTTATAAGATTGTAGTAGTTAAAGGTGGTAATAGGCACAGTCTGGGGACCAAAGACACGATAATAGTCATTAAGGCAATCTCCGACACGATTCCACATACGAGTGTCGATAGTACCCTCTTGAGGGAACCAGGGGCAGGTCTTAAAAATAAAATGAAATAACAAAACTAAATCTTTTTTACGAACATGAATTCTTCGCACCTTGAGGAATTTTTTTAAGCTGGCTAATAAAAACATCATCTTTTGAACATGCTTGTCCCATGATTAATTCTTACCTGACCGAATGTCACCGTCTAGGGGTGGGGGGTCTCTCTGGAGTCATTTCGCGAGCGGGTGATCGCAGTGCTCCTTCCGGGGTCTGGTCAACGGGGACAGCGGTCCATCCCAGTGGTTTTCGGGCCCCACATTGGGCGCCACATGCTCCGGCCGCTACCTGGGCGCAGTCGCTCTGGCACGTAGAGCAATAAACGGGGTTCTGAATCCACCTGAAAACGGATGAAAGGGGTGGGACAAGAGGTGCAAAGAACGGCAGCAAGACAAAGGTTCTGATCAAGCTGCAAAACTTTCTTGAGCGAAAGGCGATTATATATGGGGAGGAGGGCAGGGAGTGGGAAAAGGAAGGGGGAAGTTCTGACGGGCATGTAAGGAATACGTGTCTTGTGGGCGATTGGCCTGTCGGATATATATTCGCCGCGTGATCCTTTTGGTGACTTGCCAGCCGAATGTATAGCTGGCACGTAATCAGCCCCTTATATAGCAGCAGGCTTGCAGTGTTCCGACCGAAATGGCTCTGGATGATCGCATCAGCTGACCGGGCCATAACATAAGAGTGGGTGTGATATCATGAATACACCTGATTTGAAGTTTGAAACACTGGGGTATGATGTCATAAAGAGGGGATATGACGTCATAGAGAGCATATGATGTCATACAGGTACTCAGTGTGATGGGCATAGAGTGGGTGTGATATCATCTGTACAGTGGGTGGAATGTCACTGATACAGTGGAAGCGATGTCAGATATAGTGTGTGTGATGTCTAAGAGAATGGGTATGCAAACCGATATACTGCATATGATGTCATACATATATTGGATACGATATGCATACATACAATGTGTGTGATATCATCGAGAGAATGGTTGTAACGATGCAGTCGAGTGGGTGGAATGACATAAATACTGTAATTTAATGTCATAAATAGTGAATGTGATGTCATACAAATGCCCAGTGTGATGACACAGGTATTGGATGTGCTGTTATTTGTATAGAAGTTGTGATGTCATATACACTTGATGGGATTTCACCTATAGTGGGTGTGATGGCATGAATACAGTGCAACTGATGTCATAAAAACAGTGGTGTGATATGAGAATGAGGGGATATGATGTCAAAAAAAGCCCATATGACGGCATAGATACATTGGGCACGTTCTCATACATAAGGGACTTGTCATCTAACCTATACAGTGGGTTTGATGGCTCAGATTGATGCAGTATCACAAGTACAGAAGATGTGATTTCACATAGCTTTGATGTGACTTCATATACACTGGGGGTGACGTCATGAGTACATTGGATGTGGTGTCATAAATATAGTGGTGTGACGTCATAAAGAGTTTAAGTGATGCCATATAGAGTACGTACGACATCATACACATAGAGGGTGTGATGTCATAGGTATAGTGGTTTTGATGCAAGGATACAGTGGAGATCATGTCAGATAGAGTGGGTGTAATGTCTGATAAAGTGGTTGTGCTGTCATCCACACAGTGCTCCTGACGTCTCATTAGTGGATATAACGTCTTAGACATAGTGAGTGTGATGTCACAGATAAATTGCCTGTGGTTTCACATGCAGCGTGGATGTGATGTCATAAAGTGGATGAGACATCATATAGAGTGGGTGTGACGTCATGATTACAGTGGATGTGATGTCATACCGTGGACATGGAATCCTAAGAGTGGGTGTGATATCATGAATACACCTGATTTGTTGTTCGAAACTCCTGGGTGTGATGTCATAAAGAGAGGATATGACGTCATAGAGAGCATATAATGTCATACAGGTACTGGGTGAGATGGGCATAGAGTGGGTGTGACATCATCTGTACAGTGGGTGGAATGACACTGATACACTGGAAGCGATGTCATATATAGTGTGTGTGATGTCCACGAGAATGGGTAGGGAAACCCATATACTGCATATGATGTCATACCTATATTAGATATGATATGCACACATGCAATGTGTGTGATATCATCGAGAGAGTGGTTGTGATGATGCAGTCGAGTGGGTGCAATGTCATACATACTGTTATTTAATGTCATAAATAGTGAATGTGATGTCGGGTCTAGTGCATGTGATGTCATACATATGCCCAGTGTGATGACACAGGTAGGGGATGTGCTGTTATTTGTATAGAAGATATGATGTCATATACAGTTGATGGGACTTCAAGTATAGTGGGTGTGATTACATGAATACAGTGCAAGTGATGTCATAAGTACAGTGGTGTGATATGAGAATGACTGGATATGATGACATAAAGAGCCCATATGACGGCATAGATACATTGGGCACGATGTCATACATAACGTACTTGTCATCTAACCTATACAGTGGGTTTGATGGCTCAGATTGATGCAGTATCAAGAGTACAGAAGATGTGATTTCATATAGCTTTGATGTGACTTCATATACATTGGGGGTGATGTCATGAGTACATTGGATGTGATGTCATAAATGTAGCGGTGTGATGTCATAACGATGGGATGTGATGGCATATAGAGTACGTATGACATCATACACATAGAGGGTGTGATGTCATAGGTATAGTGGTTTTGATGAAAACATACAGTGGAGATCATGTCAGTTAGAGGGGGTGTGATGTCAGATACAGTGGTTGTGCTGTCATCCACACAGGCCTCGTGATGTCTCTTTAGTGGACATAACGTCACAGACATAGTGAATGTGATGACACAGATAAATTGCCTGTGTTTGCACATGCAGCATGGATGTGAGGTCATAAAGTGGATGGGACATCATATAGAGTGGGTGTGACGTCATGATTACAGTGGTTGTGATGTCATACAGTGGACATGGAGTCCTAAAAGTGGGTGTGATATCATGAATACACCTGGTTTGTTGTTTGAAACACTGGGGTGTGATGTCATAAAGAGGGTATATCATGTCATACAGAGCATAGGATGTCATACAGGTTCTGGGTGTGATGGGCATAGAGTGGGTATTATATCCTCTGTACAGTGGTTGTAATGACACTGATACAGTGGAAACGATGTCAGATATAGTGTGTGTGATGTCCAAGAGAATGGGTAGGGAAACCCATATGCTGCATATGATGTCATACATATATTGGATATGATATGCATACATGCAATGTGTGTGATATCATCGAGAGAGTGGTTGTGATGATGCAGTCGAGTGGGTGCAATGTCATACATACTGTGATTTAATGTCATAAATATTGAATGTTATGTCGCATCTAGTGCATGTGATGTCATACATATGCCCAGTGTGATGACACAGGTATGGGATGTGCTGTTATTTGTATAGAAGATGTAATGTCATATAAGGTTGATGGGATTCACATATCGTGGGTGTAATGGCATGAATACAGTGCAAGTGATGTCATAAATGCAGCGGTGTGATATGAGAATGAGAGGACATGATGTCATAAAGAGCCCATACGACGGCATAGATACATTGGGCACGATGTCATACATAAGGTACTTGATATCTAACCTATACAGTGGGTTTCATGTCTCAGATTGATGCAGTATCACAAGTGCAGAAGATGTGATTTCATATAGCTTTGATGTGACTTCATATACATTGGAGGTGACGTCATGAGTACATTCTATGCCATATTATAAATATAGAGGTGAGACGTCATAAAGAGGGGATGTGATGGCACATAGAGTACGTATGCCATCATACTCATAGAACGTGTGATGTCATACGTATAGTGGTTTTGACGAAAGGATACAGTGGAGATCATGTCAGATAGAGTGGGTGTGATGTCAAATAGAATGGTAGTGCTGTCATCCACACAGGGCTCCTGATGTCTCATTAGTGGTTCTAATGTCATAGACATAGTGAGGGGGATGTCACAGAAAAATTGCCTGTGACTTCACATGCAGCGTGGATGTGATATCATAAGGTGGATGAGACATCATATAGAGTGGGTGTGACGTCATGATTAGAGTGGTTGTGATGTCATACAGTGGACATGGAGTCCTAAGATTGGGAGTGATATCATGAATACACCTGATTTGATGTTTGAAACTCCTGAGTGTGATGTCATAAAGAGGGGATATGGCATCATAGAGAGCATATGATGTCATACAGGTACTGGGTGCGATGGGCAAAAGTGGATGAGATATCATCTGTACAGTGGGTGGAATGACACTGATACAGTGGAAGGGATGTCAGATATAGTGTGCGTGATGTCCAAAAGAATGGATACTGAAACCCATATAATGCATATGATGTCATACCTATGTTGGATCTGGTATGCATACAGGCAATGTGTTTGATATCATGGAGAGACTGGTTTTGATGATGCAGGCGAGTGGGTGCAATGTCATACATACTGTAATTTAATGTCATAAATAGTTAATGTGATGTCGAGTCTAGTGCATGTGATGTGATACATATGCCCAGTGTGATGACACAAGTATTGGATGTGCTGTTATTTATATAGAAGATGTGATGTCATATACAGTTGATGGGAACTTCACTATAGCGGGTGTGATGGCATGAATACAGTGGAAGTGATGTCATAAATACAGTGATGTGATGTGAGAATGAGAGAATATGATGTCATCAAGAGGCCATATGATGGCATAGATACATTGGGCATAATGTCATACATAAGGTACTTGTCATCTAACCTATACAGTGGGTTTGATGGCTCAAATTGCTGCAGTATCACAAGTACAGAAGATGTGATTTCATATAGCTTTGATGTGACCTCATATACATTGGGGTTGACGTCAGGAATACATTGAATGTGATGTCATAAATGTAGCGGTGTGACGTCATAAAGAGGGGATGTGATGGCATATAGAGTACGTATGACATCATAAACATAGAGGGTGTGATGTCATACGTATATTGGTTTTGATGAAAGGATACATTGGAGATCATGTCAGATAGAGTGGGTGTGATGTCAGAAAGAGTGGTTGTGCTCTCATCCACACAGGGCTCCTGATGTCTCATTCGTGGACATAACGTCAGAGACATAGTAAGTGTGATGTTACAGGTAAATTGCCTGTGATTTCACATGCAGCTTGGATGTGAGGTCATAAAGTGGATGAGACATCATATAGAGTGGGTGTGACGTCATGAGTACAGTGGATATGATGTCATACCCTGGACATGGAGTCCTAAGAGTGTTGCGATATCATGAATACACCTGATTTGATGTTTCAAACACTGGTGTGTGATGTCATAAAGAGGGGATATGACGTCATAGAGAGCATATGATGTCATACATGTACTGGGTGGGATGGGCCTAGAGTGGGTGTGATATCATCTGTACCCTGGGAGGAATGACACTGATACAGTGGAAGAGATGTCAGGTATAGTGTCCGTCATGTCCAAGAGAATGGGTAGGGAAACCCATATACTGCATAAGATGTCATACCTATGTTGAATATGATATGAATACATGCAATGTGTGTGATATCATCAAGAGAGTGGTTGTGATGATGCAGTTCAGTGGGTGCAATGACATATATACTGTAATTTAATGTCATAAATAGTTAATGTGATGCAGAGTCTAGTGCATGTGATGTCATACATATGCCCAGTGTGATGACATAAGTAATGGATGTGCTGTTATTTATATAGAAGATATGATGTCATATACAGTTAATGGGACTTCAAATATAGTGGGTGTGATTACATGAATACAGTGCAAGTGACGTCATAAGTACAGTTGTGTGATATGAGAATGAGTGGATATGATGACATAAAGAGCCCATATGATGGCATAGATACATAGGGCACGATATCGTACATAAGGTATTTTCATCACACATATACAGTGGGTTGGATGCCTCGATTAATGCAGTATCACAAGTACAGAAGATGTGATTTCATATAGCTTTGATGTGACTTCTTATACATTGAGGGCGCCGTCATGAGTACATTGGATGTGATGTCATAAATATAGGCGTGTGACGTCATAAAGAGGGGATGAGATGGCATATAGAGGACGGATGACATCATGCACATAAAGGGTGTGATGTCATACGTATAGCGGTTTTGATGAAAGTATACAGTAGATATCATGTCAGATAGAGTGGTTGTGATGACAGATTGATTAGTGCTGCTGTCGTCCCCACAGGGCTCCTGATGTCTCATTAGTGAATATAACATTATAGACATAGTGAGTGTGATGGAACAGATAAATTGCCTGTGATTTCACATGCAGCGTGGATGTGATGTCATAAAGTGGATGAGACATCCTATGGAGTGGGTGTGATGTCATGATTACAGTGGAAGTGATGTCATACCGTGGACATGGAGTCCTAAGAGTGGGTGTGATATCATGAATACACCTGATTTGATGTTTGAAACACTAAGGTCTGATGTCATAAAGAAGGGACATTACCTCATAGAGAGCGTATGATGTCATACAGGTACTGGGTGTGATGGGCATAGAGTAGGTGTGATATCATCTGTACACTGGGAGGAATGACACTAATACAGTGGAAGCGTTGTAAGACATAGGGTGTGTAATGTCCAAGAGAATGGGTAGGGTAACCCATATACTGCATACGATGTCATACATATATGCGATATGATATGCATACATGCAATGTGTTTGATATCATCGAGAGAGTGGTTGTGATGATGTAGTCGAGAGGGTGCAATGTCATACATAGTGTGATTTAATGTCATAAATAGTGAATGTGATGTCGAGTCTAGGGCATGTGATGTCATACATATGCCCAGTGTGATGACACAGGTATTGGATGTGCTGTTATTGGTATAGAAGAGGTGATGTCATATACAGCTGATGGCACTTCACTATAGTGGGTGTGATGGCATGAATACAGTGCAAGTGATGTCATAAATACAGTGGTGTGATGTGAGCATGAGGGGATATGATGTAATAAAGAGTCTATATGACGGCAGAGATATATTCTGCACAAAGTCATACACAAGGTACGTTTCATTTAACCTATACAGTGGGTTTGATGGCTCAGATTGATGCAGTATCACAAGTATGGAAGATGTGATTTCATATAGCTTTGATGTGACTTCATATACATTGGGGGTGACGTCATGAGTACATTGGGTGTGATGTCATAAATATAGTGATGTGACATCATAAAGAGTGGAAGTGACAGTGTATAGAGTACCTATGACATCACACACATAGATGGTGTGATGTCATACGTATAGTGGTTTTGATAAAAGGATACAGTGGAAATCATGTCAGATAGAGTGGCTGCGAAGTCAGATAGAGTGGTTGTGCTGTCATCCACACAGCGCTCCTGATGTCTCATTAGTGGATATAATGTCATAGACATAGTGAGTGTGATGTCACAGGTAAATTGCCTGTGATTTCACACGCAGCGTGGATGTGATGTCATAAAGTGGATTAAACATCATATAGAGTGGGTGTGACGTCATGATTACAGTGGATGTGATGCCATAACGTAGACATGGAGTCCTAAGAGTGGCTGTGATATCATGAATACACCTGATTTGATGTTTGAAACACTGGGCTGTGATGTCATAAAGAGGAGTATGACGTTATAGAGAGCATATGATGTCATACAGGTACTGGGTGTGATGGGCATAGAATGGGTGTTATATCCTCTGTACAGTGGGTGGAATGACACTGATTCAGTGGAAGAGATGTCAGATAGAGTGTGTGTGATGTCCAAGAGAATGGGTAGGGAAACCCATATACTGCATATGATGTCATACCTATGTTGGATCTGATATGCATACATGCAATGTGTGTGATATCCTCAAGAGAGTGGTTGTGATGATGCAGTCGTGTGGGTGCAATGTCATACATACTGTGATTTAATGTCATAAGTAGTGAATGTGATGTCGAGTCTAGTGCATGTGATCTCATACATATGCCCAGTGTGATGACACAGGTGTTGGATGTGCTGTTATTTGTATAGAAGAGGTGATGTCATATACAGTTGATGGGATTTCACCTATACTGGGTGCGATGTCATGAATACAGTGCTAGTGATGTCATAAATACATGGCTGCGATATGAGAATGAGTTGATATGATGTCCTAAAGAGTCCATATGACGGCATAGATACTTTCGGCACGATGTCATACATAAGGTACTTGTCATCTAACCTATACAGTGGGTTTGATGGCTCAGATTGATGCATTATCAAACAAGTATTGAAGGTGTGATTTCATATAGATTTGATGCAACTTCATATACATTTGGGGTGATGTCATGAATACATTGGATGTGATGTCATAAATGCAGCGTTGTGACGTCATAAAGAGGGGATGTGATGGCATACAGAGTACGTATGACATCATACACATAGAGGGTGTGATGTCATACGTATAGCGGTTTTCATGTAAGGATACAGTGGAGATCATGTCAGATAGAGTGTGTGTGATATCAGGTAGAGTGATTGTGCTGTCATGCCCACAGGGCTCCTGATGTCTCATTAGTGGATATAACGTCATAGACATAGTCATTGTGATGTCACAGAAAAACTGCCTGTGATTTCATATAGCTTTGATGTGACTTCATATACATTGGGGGTGACGTCATGAGTACATTGGATGTGATGTCATAAATGTAGCGGTGTGACGTCATAAAGAGAGGATGTGATGGCATATAGAGTACGTATGACATCATACACATAGAGCGTGTGATGTCATACGTATAGCGGTTTTGATGAAAGGATACAGTGGAGATCGTGTCACATAGAGTGTGTGTGACGTCAGATGGAGTGCTTGTGCTGTCATCTCCACAGGGCTCCTGATGTCTCATTAGTGGATATAAAATCATAGACATAGGGAGTGTGATGTCAAATATATATTACCTCTGATTTCACACGCAGCTGGATGTGATGTCACAAAGTGGATGAGACATCATATAGAGTGGGTGTGACGTCATGATTACAGTGAATGTGATGTCATACCGTGGACATGGAGTCCTAAGAGTGGGTGTGATATCAAGAATACACCTGATTTGATGTTTGAAACACTGGGGTGTGATGGCATAAAGAGGGGATAAGATGTCATAGAGAGCATATGACGTCATACAGGTTCTGTGTGTGCTGGGCATAGAGTGGGTGTGATATCATCTGTAGAGTGGGTGGAATGACACTGATACAGTGGAAGCGATGTCAGATATAGTGTGTGATGTCCAAAAAAATGGGTATGAAGCGCTGTCAGATATAGTGTGTGTGATGTCCAAGAGAATTTGGAGGAAAACCCATAAACTGCATATGATGTCATACCTATGTTGGATATGATATGCATATCTGCAATGTGTGAGATATCATCGAGAGAGTGGTTGTGATGATGCAGTCGAGTGGGTGCAATGTCATACATCCTGTGATTTAATGTCATAATAGTGAATGTGTTGTCGAGTCTAGTGCATGTGAAGTTATACATATGCCCAGTGTGATGACACAGGTATGGGATGTGCTGTTATTTGTATAGAAGAGGTGATGTCATATAGAGTTGATGGGAGTTCAAATATAGTGGTTGTGATGGCCTGAATATAGTGCAAGTGATGTCATAAATACAGGGGTGTGATATGAGAATGAGTGGACATGTTGTCATAAAGAGCCCATATGATGGCATAGATACATTGGGAACGATGTCATACATAAGGTACTTGTCATCTGACCTATACAGTGGATTTGATGGCTCAGATTGAAGCAGTATCACAAGTACAGAAGATGAGATTTCATATAGCTTTGATGTGACTTCATATACATTGGGGGTGACGTCAGGAGTACATTGGGTGCTATGTCATAAATATATTAGTGTGACGTTATAAAGATTGGAAGTGATGGCATATAGAGTACGTATGACATCATACACATAGAGGGTGTGATGCCATAGGTATAGTGGTTTTGATGAAAGAATACTGTGGAGATCATGTCAGATAGAGTGGGTGTGATGTCAGATAGAGTGTTTGTGATGTCATCCACACAGGGATCCTGATGTCTCATCAGTGGATATAATGTCATAGACATAGTGAGTGTGATGGCAGAGATTAATTGCCTTTGATTTCACATGCAGCGTGGATGTGATGTCATAACGTGAATGAGACATAGTATGGAGTGGGTGTAATGTCATGATTACAGTGGATGTGATGTCATACCATGGACATGGAGTCCAAAGAGTGGGTGTGATATCAAGGATACACCTGATTTGATGCTTGAAACACTGGGCTGTGATGTCATAAAGAGGGGTTATGACGTCATAGAGAGCATATGATATCATACAGGTACTGGGTGTGATGGGAATAGAGTGGGTGTAATATCATCGGTATACTGGGTGGAATGACACTCATAGAGTGGAGGCGATGTCAGATATAGTGTGTGTGATGTCCAAGAGAATGGGTATGAAGCTACGTCAGATATAGTGCTTGTGATGTTGAAGACAATGGGTAGGGAAAACCGTATACTTCATATGATGTCATACCTATGTTGGATATGATATGCATACATGCAATGTGTGTGATATCATTGAGTGAGTGGTTGTGATGATGCAGTCGAGTGGGTGCAATGTCATACATACTGTGATTTAATGTCATAAATAGTGAATGTGATGTTGAGTCTAGTGCATGTGATGTCATATATATGCTCAGTGTGATGACAAGTGTATTGGATGTGCTGTTATTTTTTTATAGAAGATGTGATGTCATAAAGAGTTGATGAGACTTCACATATAGTGGGTGTGATGGCATGATTACAGTGCAAGTGATGTCAGATATATAGTGGTGTGATGTGAGAATGAGTGGATATGATGTCGCAAAGAGCCCAAATGACGGCATAGATACATTGGGCACGATATCATACATAAGGTGCTTGTAATCTAACCTATACAGTAGGTTTGGTGGCCCAGATTGATGCAGTATTACAAGCCCAGGGGATGTGATTTCATATAGCTTTGATGTGACTTCATATATATTGGGGGTGACGTCATGAGTACATTTTATGTGATGTCATAAATGTAGCACTGTGACGTCATAAAGAGGGGATGAGATGGCATATAGAGTACGTATGACATCATACACATAGAGGGTGTGATGTCATATGTATAGCGGTTTTGATGAAAGGATACAGTGGAGATCATGTCAGATAGAGTGGGTGTGATGTCAGATAGAGTGGCAGTGCTGTCATCCACAGAGGGCTCCTGATGTCTCATCAGTGGATATAACGACATAGACATAGTGAGTGTGATGTCACAGATAAATTGCCTGTGATTTCAAACGCAGCTTGGATGTGATGTCATAAAGTGGATGAGACATCATATAGAGTGGGTGTGAAGCCATGATTACAGTGGTTGTCATGTCATACCATGGACATGGAGTCCTAAGAGTGGGTGTGATATCATTAAAACACCTGATTTGATGTTTGAAACACTGGGGTGTGATGTCATAAAGAGGGGATATGACATCATAGAGGTCATATGACATCATACAGGTACTGGGTGTGATGGGCATAGAGTGGGTGTGATATCATCTGTACAGTGGGTGGAATGGCACTGATACAGTGGAAGCGATGTCAGATATAGTGTGTGTGATGTCCAAGAGAATGGGTTGGGAAACCCATATACTTCATATGATGTCATACATATATTGGATATGATATGCATACATGCAATATGTGTTATCCCCGAGAGAGTGGTTGTGATGATGCAGTCCAGTGTTTGGGCCCGGCCGGCTGACGCGATCATCCAGAGCCATTACGGTAGGAAGACTCCAAGCCTGCTGCCATATAAGGCGCTGATTACGTGCCAGCTATACATTCCGCTGGCAAATTACCAAAAGGATCATGAGGCGAACATATATACGACAGACCAATCGCCCACAAGACACGTATTCCTTACATGCCCGTCAGAACTCCCCCCTCACTTTTCCCACTCCCTCCCCTCCTTCCCATGTATAATCGCCTTGCACTCAATAAAGTTTTGCAGCTTGATCAGAACCTTTGTCTTGCTGCTGGTTTTCGTGCCTGTTGTCCCACCCCACTTTCATCCGTTTTGAGGTGGATTTGGAGCTCACGTTGATTGCTCTGCGGGCCAGAGTGACTGCGCCCAGCTAGCGGCAGGGGCAAGTGGCGCCCAACGTGGGGCCCGAAAACCGGTTGGACGGACCGCCGTCCCCGTTGACCAGTACCAGCAAGGAGCACCACGGTTACCCGCTCGTGAGACGACTCTGGAGGGAGTCCCACCCCTCGACTGTGGCATTCGATCAGGTAAGAATTTATCATTGGACAAGCATGTTCGATAGATGATGTTTTTATTAGCCAGCTTAAAAAATCCCTCAAGGTGTTTAGAATTCGGTTTCGTAAAAAATATTTAGTTTCATTTTTTCATTTTATTTTTAAGACCTGCCCCTGGTTCCCTCAAGAGGGTACTATCGACACTCGTATGTGGAATTGTGTCGGAGATTGCCTTAATGACTATTATCGTGTCTTTGGTCCCCAGACTGTGCCTATTGCCACCTTTAACTACTACAATCTTATAAAAGATATTCTCACCAACCAGGGCCATACCCCAGACATTCAGCACCTTTGTCAGGAAGGACAAAGAATCCTTTCCCGCCACTCCCGTCCCCCCTCTAGAGCGCCCTTTACACAAGATCTTATACAAAACGACCCCATACACCCAAATAACTCCAGTGCCGCTACCTTTACTCGCCCCCCCTCACGGGCCCTCTCAAACTGTCCCTCGATTTGTATCAATATTGAGACAAATCCAAATTCTACTGCTAAATACCCCGATCTTAAAGACCTAAAAGGAATAACCAGCACGGACACAGATGATCACCTGCCCCCTGCTGACCGACCTAATCTAGAAGATGAGGCAGCCCACTATATTGGCCCTGACTGGCCTCCCTCCTCCTCTGTCCCTGCCGCTCCTGACACAGCCGCCGTTTTAAACAATCCTTCCCTTAATGCCTCTCCGCCGCTGCCAGCTTTCGCGCCTCTGCCCTGTTCAGCCGCCATCTTACACAGCTCTGTGCTCCCGCCCTTTGTGCCACCGCCATATTTTCACACCCACCCAGTTACGCCCACCGCTCCCAACACAGCCCGCCTTCCAGCTCCTATTCTGCATAACACTGAGCCACCACCCATCAACCAAACTCCCCTGCCACAAACAACTTCCCTTCAAGAAGCCCTGATTTTCTTCCGAGATGTTAAAGCGGTAGCCAAAGAACTCTCCTACCTGACTGTCTTTGCCCCACTAGAGCTCTTAGACTTCCCAGGAACTAGGAGCCAGTCTCAGCCTCCGCCTCGAGAGGCTACAGACTCTCAAAGCCCTGAGCCCAGTGCTCACGACCCCCACTTAGTGATCATGATGAAGAAGAGTCAGAACACTCGGCTTCTGAGGAGGATGAGACCTGGGTCCACCATCCCCCCATACTTACGAAAAGCTCAGCTTAAAAATGCTAGAAAAGGTCAAAGCGGCAGTGGCCAATGACGGCCCCACTGCCCCCTTCACTGTTGTCCTGATTGAAAACCTTAGTGATCGATGGCTTACACCCAATTATTGGTTCTTCGTAGCCAAGGCTGCCCTAAGCGACGATGATTTTATAGTCTGGAAAAGTGAATATGAAGAGGCTTCCAAACAGTTTGTTGAATGCAATTCGCGTAAGCCCTCCTCAAAATGTTGGACTCTTAAAAAGTTCCTTGGCTCTGACCCCTACCAATGTAAGGAAAAACAGCCTCAATTTCCCCCCAGGTTACTAACACAAATTCAGTCAGCAGGTGTTAAAGCGTGGAAACGCCTTCCCCAGAAAGCTGCTGCCACCACCTCCCTTGCAAAGGTCAGACAGGGCCATGATGAGCCATATAGTGATTTCATTAGTCGCTTACAAAAACTGGCCGAATGGCTTTTTGGCTCTGGAGAAAGCGAAAGCGCCTTCCTTAAACACCTCACTTTCGAACAATAGACATTGTGACAGCCACCCACCGGGCGCTTAACATCTCTAACCCCAGTCTAGCCCAAGACTGCTGGCTATGTCTCAGCCAAGGCACGCCCATGGCCCTGGCTGTCTCCGTTAATACATCAGACCTCAACACTATTGACCAAAACTGCACTCTTGGCCTGCACTTCAGGGTCCAACCTACACTGATTTCATTTTCCCCCTGCATCTACAAACACCCGCGCAATGATTCCACAGATATCCCCGTTGGTTTCGCTGCCTTTACCAACTGTAGCTCTGTGTTTAACTATACATCTAGCTACACCACCCTCCTATGCCCTGGACAAGGAAAGTCATTCGTTTGCAGAAACAATCAAGCCTATACCGCCCTACCCCCCTCATGGACAGGGCTGTGTGCCCTAGCCACCCTGCTGCCAGACATAGATATCATTCCAGGAAATGAGCCCGTTCCCGTTCCCGCTTTTGACCACCTTGCAAGATGTCACAAAAGAGCCCTAGCCATTATCCCCTTGCTTGCTGGGTTAGGAATCTCTGGAGCGATAGCTACGGGATCTGCTGGCCTAGGATATGTAGTTGATTCATATTCACAGCTCTCTAAGCAGCTCATTGATGATGTCCAGGCCATATCCAGCACCATTAGTGATATCCAAGATCAACTAGACTCCCTAGCAGAAGTAGTCCTTCAAAACAGACGAGGCTTAGATCTTCTCACCGCAGAACAGGGAGGTATCTGCCTTGCCTTACAGGAACGCTGCTGCTTCTATGCCAACAAATCCGGCATTGTCCGAGATAAAATAAAAAGGCTACAAGACGATCTAGAAAAAAGAAGGAAAACGCTAATAGAGAATCCCTTTCTGACAGGCCTTAATGGACTACTCCCCTATCTCCTTTCCCTTCTTGAGCCCCTGATCACTGTCCTCCTGCTTCTCACTTTTGCCCCCTGGGTTTTGAGGCGTGTCACGACACTTGTCAAAGACGAGCTTAACGACATACTAGGGAGACCCATCCAGACCCACTATCACCAGTTAGAAATGCTCGACCATGAAAATTCTCAAGGCCCTCTCCCACGGGAGCTGCATGATTCTCGAGAGTCTGCATTGCGGCCCAGTTGCTGCAATGGACACGGCTAGGTGCGCGACAAAGTACCGCAAGGAGGGGCCTTCACCAAAGAGGCCACTCTCGAGCCTCCTGCGAGGTAAGCCAGCTTGCATGGAGGTTGACATCAAAATCCTCCCCTCCAAAAAAGGGTGTCCATTAAGCTCTACGCAAAGCTCAGGTGGAGCTTGGCCACTGCCTCACTTAGCTAGTCAATGTCCAAACAAAACCAGACTCCTCGCCTTACAAAACAAAAAGGGAGCAAATGTTGAGGCCCGGCCAGCTGAGGCGATCAGCCAGAGCGATTACGGTCGGAACACTCCAAGCCTGCTGCCATATAAGGCGCTGATTACGTGCCAGCTATACATTCGGTTGCCAATCACCAAAAGGATCATGCGGCGAACATATATCTGACAGGCCAATCGCACACAAGACACGTATTTCTTACATGCCCGTCAGAACTCCGCCCTCCCTTTTCCCACTCCCTCCCCTCCTTCCCATATATAATCGCATTGCGCTCAATAAACTTTTGCAGCTTGATCAGAACCTTAGTTTTGCTGCCGTTCTTTGCGCCTCTTGTCCCACCCCCCTTTCATCCGTTTTCAGGTGAATTCGGAGCTCACGTTGATTCCTCTGCGGGCCAGAGCGACGGTGCCCAGCTAGTGGCCGGAGCAGTCGAGTGGGTGCAATCTCATAAATACTGTGATTTAATGTCATAAATACTGATTGTGATGTCGAGTCTAGTGCATGTGATGTCATACATATGCCCAGTGGGATGACAAAGGTATGGGATGTGCTGTTATTTGTATAGAAGTTGTGATGTCATATACAGTTGATGGGACTTCACATATAGTGGGTGTGATGGCATGAATACGGTGCAAGCGATGTCATAAATACAGTGGTGTGATGTGAGAAGGAGTGGATATGATGTCCTAAAGAGCCCATAAGACGGCATAGATACATTGGGAACGATGTCATACATAAGGTACTTGTCATCTAACCTATACAGTGGGTTTGATGGCTCAGATTGCTGCAGTATCACAAGTACAGAAGAGGTGATTTCACATAGCTATGATGTGACTTCATATACATTGGGGGTGACGTCATGAGTACATGGGATGTGATGTCATAAATGTAGCGGTATGACATCATAAAGAGGGGATGTGATGGCATATAGAGTACGTATGATATCATACACATAGTGGGTGTGATGCCATACATATAGTGGTTTTGATGAAAGGATACCGTGGAGATCATGTCAGATAGAGTGGGTGTGATGTCAGATAGAGTGGTTGTGCTGTCATCCCCACAGGGCTCCTGATGTCTCATTAGTGGATATAACATCATAGACATAGTGAGTGTGATGTCACAGATAAATTGCCTGTGATTTCACACGCAGCTTTGATGTGATGTCATGAAGTGGATGAGACATCATATAGAGTGGGTGTGATATCATGATTAGAGTGGATGTGATGTCACACCGTGGACATGGAGTCCTAAGAGTGTGTGTGATATCAAGAATACACCGTATTTGATGTTTGAAACACTGTGTGTGATGTCACAAAGAGGGGATATGACATCATAGAGAGCATAAGACATAATACAGGTACTGGGTGTGATGAACAAAGAGTGAGTGTGTTATTATCTGTACAGTGGGTGGAATGACACTGATACAGTGGAAGCGATGTCAGATATAGTGTGTGTGATGTCCCAGAGAATGGGTAGGGAAACCCATATACTGCGTATGATGTCATACATATATTGGATATGATATGCATCCATGCAATATGTGAGATATCATTGAGAGAGTGGAGGTGATGATGCAGTCGAGTGTGTGCAATGTCCTACATCCTGTGATTTAATGTCATAAATAGTGAATGTGATGTCGAGTCTAGTGCATATGATGTCATACATATGCCCAGTGTGATGACACAGGTGTTGGATGTGCTGTTATTGGTATAGAAGATGTGATGTCATATACAGTTGATTGGACTTCACATATAGTGGGTGTGATGGCACGAATGCAGTGCAAGTGATGTCGGAAATACATTGGTGTGATGCGAGAATGAGTGGATATCATGTCATAAATAGCCCATATGACACCATAGATTCATTGGGCACGATCTCATACATAAGGTATTTGTCATCTAACCTATACAGTGGGTGTGATGACTCAGATTGCTGCAGTATCACAAGTACAGAATATGTGATTTCATATAGCTTTGATGTGACTTCATATATATTGGGGGTGACCTCATGAGTACATTGGATGTGATGTCATAAATGAAGTAGTGCGACGTCATAAAGAGGGGATGTGATGGCATATGGAGTACGTATCACATCATACGAATACAGGGTGTGATGTCATAGGTATAGTGGTTTTGATGTAGGGATACAGTGGAGATCATGTCAGATAGAGTGGGTGTGATGTCAGATAGAGTGGTTGTGCTGTCATCCCCACAGGGCTCCTGATGTCTCATTAGTAGATATAACGTCATAGACATTGTGAGTGTGATGTCACAGATAAATTGCCTGTGATTTCATATGCAGCTTGGATGTGATCTCATAAAGTGGATGAGACATCATATAGAGTGGGTGTGACGTCATGATTACAGTGGATGTGATGTCATACCGTAAATATGGAGTCCTTTGAGTGGGTGTGATATCATGAATACACCTGATTTGATGTTTCAAACACTGGGGTGTGATGTCACAAAGAGGGGATATGACGTCATAGAGAGCATATGACGTCATACAGGTACTGGGTGTGAAGGGCATAGAGTGTATGTGATATCATCTGTACAGTGGGTGGAATGACACTGATACAGTGGAAGAGATGTCAGATAGAGTGTGTGTGATGTCCAAGAGAATGGGTAGGGAAACCCATATACTGCATATGATGTCATACATATATTGGATATGATATGCATACATGCAATGTGTGTTATATCATCGAGAGAGTGGTTGTGGTGATGCAGTTGAGTGGGTGCAATGTCATAAATACTGTGATTTAATGTCATAAATAGTGAATGTGATGTCGAGTCTAGTGCATGTGATGTCATACATATGCCCAGTGTGATGACACAGGTATTGGATGTGTCGTTATTTGTTTAGATGATGTGATGTCATATACAGTTGATGGGACTTCACTTATAGTGGGTGCGAAGGCATGAATAAAGTGAAAGTGATGTCATAAATACAGTGGTGTGATATGAGCATGAGTGAATATGATGTCATAAAGAGCCCATATGATGCCATAGATACATTGGGTATGATATCATACATAAGGTACTTGTCATCTAACCTATACAATGGGTTTGATGGCTCAGATTGATGCAGTATCACAAGTACAGAAGACGTGATTTCATATAGCTTTGATGTGACTTCATATACATTGGGGATGCTGTCATGAGTACATGGGATGTGATGTCATAAATATATTGGTGTAATGTCATAAAGAGTGGATGCGTTGGCCTATAGAGGACATATGACATCATACACATAGAGGGTATGACGTCATACGTATAGGGCTTTTGATGAAAGAATTCATTCGAGATCATGTCAGATAGAGTGGGTGCGATGTCAGATAGAGTGGTTGTGATGTCATCTGCATAGGGCTCCTGATATCTCATTAGTGGATATAATGTCATAGACATAGTGATTGTGATGTAACAGATAAATTGCCTGTGATTTCACATGCAGCGTGAATGTGATGTCAGAAGGTGGATGAGACATCATATATAGTGGGTGTGACGTCGTGATTACAGTGGATGTGAGGTCATACAGTGGACATGGAGTCCTAACAGTGGGTGTGATATCATGAATACACCTGATTTGATCTTTGAAAAACTGGGCGTGATGTCCTAAAGATGGGATATGACGTCATAGAGAGCATATGATATCATACAGGTACTGGGTGTGATGGGCATAGAGTGGGTGTGATATCATCAGTACAGTGGGTGGAATGACACTGATACAGTGGAAGCGATGTCAGATATAGTGTGTGTGATGTCCAAGAGAATGGATAGGTAACCCATATATTGCCTATGATGTTATACATATATGGCATATGATATGAATACATACAATGTGTGTGATATCTTCGAGAGAGTGGTTGTGATGATGCAGTCAAATGGGTGCAATGTCATACATACTGTGATTTAATATCGTAAATAGTGAACGTGATGTTGAGTCTAGTGCATGTGTTGTTATACATATGCAAAGTGTGATGACACCGGTATTGGATGTGCTGTTATTTGTATAGAAGTGGAGATGTCTTATACAGTTGATGGGACTTCACCTATAGTGGGTGTGATGACATGAATACAGTGCAAGTGATGTCATAAATACAGGGGTGCGATATGAGAATGAGTGGATATGATGTCATAAAGAGCCGATATGACGGCATAGATACATTGGGCACGATGTCATACATAACGTACATGTCATCTAACCTATACAGTGGGTTTCATGACTCAGATTGATGCAGTTTCACAAGTATGGAAGATGTGATTTCATATAGCTTTGATGTGACTTCATATACATTGGGGGTGACATCATGAGTATATTGGGTGTGATGTTATATATATAGTGGTGTGACATCATAAAGAGTGGAAGTGAAACATATACAATACGTATGACATCATACACATAGAGGGTGTGGTGTCATACGTATAGTGGTTTTGATGAAAGGATACAGTGGACATCGTGTCAGATTAATTGGGTGTGATGTCAGATAGAGTGGTTGTGATCTCATCCACACAGAGCTCCGGATGTTCCATCAGTGGATATAATGTCATAGACATATTGAGTGTGATGGCACAGATAAATTACCTATGATTTAACAGGCAGCGTGGATGTGATGTCATAAAGTGGATGAGACATCCTATGGAGTGGGTGTGATGTCATGATTACAGTGGATGTAATGTCATACCGTGAACAGGGACTCCTAAGAGTGGGTGTGATATAATGAATACACCTGATTTGATGTTTGAAACACTGGAGTGTGATGTCATGAAGAGGGTACATGACGTCATATATAGCATACGATGTCGTAAAGGTACTGGTGGTGATGGGCATAGAGTGGGTGTGATATCATCTGTACAGTGGATGGAATGACACTGATACAGTGGAAGGGATGTCAGATATAGTGTGTGTGATGTCCAAGAAAATGGGTAGCGTAACGCATATACTGCATATGATGTCATACATA
This sequence comes from Antilocapra americana, assembly GCA_007570785.1. Lineage (NCBI taxonomy): Eukaryota > Metazoa > Chordata > Mammalia > Artiodactyla > Antilocapridae > Antilocapra > Antilocapra americana. The sequence goes on along the minus strand of SRVM01015102.1, from coordinate 5,375 downwards.
TATGGGATATGACATGCATACATGCAATGTGTGTGATATCATCGAAATTGAGGTTGTGATGATGCAGTCGAGTGGGTACAATGTCATAAATACTGTGATTTAATGTCATAAATAGAGAATGTGATGTCGAGTCTTGGCATGTGATGCCATACATATGCCCAGTGTGATGACACAGGTATGGGATGTGCTGTTATTTGTATAGAAGATGTGATGTCCTATACAGTTGATGGAACTTCACATATAGTGGGTGTGATGGCATGAATTCAGTGCAAGTGATGTCATAAATACAGTGGTGTGATGTCAGAATGAGTGGATATGATGTCATAAAGATCCCATATGACGTCATAGATACATTGGGCACGATGTCATACATAAGATACTTGTCATGTAACCTATAGAGTGGGTTTGATGGCTCACATTGGTGCAGTATCACAAGTATAGAAGATGTGATTTCATATAGCTTTGATGTGACTTCATATACATTGGGGGTGACGTCATGAGTACATTGGATGTGATGTCATAAATGTAGCAGTGTGACGTCATAAAGAGGGGATGAGATGGCATATAGAGTACGTATGACGTCATACACATAGAGGGTGTGATGTCATACGATTAGTGGTTTTGATGAAAGGATACCGTGGAGGTCATGTCAGATAGAGTGGGTGTGATGTCAAATAGAGTGGTTGTGCTGTCATCCCCACAGGTCTCCAGATGTCTCATTAGTGGATATAATATCATAGACATAGTGAGTGTCATGTCACAGATAAATTGCCTGTGATTGAACACGCAGCTTGGATGTGATGTCATAAAGTGGATGAGACATCATATAGAGTGGGTGTGACATCATGATTACAGTGGATGTGATGTCACACCTTGAACATTGTGTCCTAAGAGTGGGGGTGATATCATGAATACACCTGATTTGATGTTTGAAACACTGGATTTTGATGTCATAAAGAGAGGATATGACGTCATAGAGAGCATATGACATCATAAAGGTACTGGGTGTGATGGGCATAGAGTGGGTGTGATATCATCTGTACAGTGGGTGGAATGACACTGATACAGTGGAATCAATGTCAGATATAGTGTGTGTGATGTCCAAGAAAATGGGTAGGGAAAACCATATGCTGCATATGATGTCATACATATATTGCATATGATATGAATACATGCAATATGTGAGATATCATCGAGAGAGTCGATGTGATGATGCAGTCGGGTGTGTGCAACATCATAAATCCTGTGATTTAAAGTCATAAATAGATAATACGATGTCGAGTCTAGTGCATGTGATGTCATACATATGCCCAGTGTGACGACACAGGTACGGGATGTGCTGTTATTTGTATAGAAGATGTGATGTCATATACATTTGACGGGACTTTATATATAGTGGGTTTTGATGGCATGAATACAGTGCAAGTGATGTCATAAATACAGAAGTGTGATGTGAGAATGAGTGGATATGATGTCATAAAGAGCCCATATGACGGCATAGATATATTGGGCACGATGTCATACATAAGGTTCTTGTCATATAACCTAAACAGTGGGTTTGATGGCTCAGATTGATGCAGTATCACAAGTACAGAAGATGTGATTTCATATAGTTTGATGTGACTTCATATACATTGGGGGTGATGTCATGAGTACATTGGATGTGATGTCATAAATGCAGCGGTGTGACGTCATAAAGAGGGGATGTGATGGCATATAGAGCACATATGCCATCATATACATAGAGGGTGTGATGTCATACCTATAACGGTTTTGATGAAAGGGTACAGTGGAGATTGTGTCAAATAGAGTGTGGATGATATCAGATAGAGTGGTTGTGCTGTCATCCCCACAGGGCTCCTGATGTCTCATTAGTGGATATAACGTCATAGACATAGTGATTATGATGTCACAGATAAACTACCTGTGATTTCACACGCAGCTTGGATGTGATGTCATTAAGTGGATGAGACAACATATAGAGTGTGTGTGACGTCATGATTACAGTGGTTGTGATGTCATATGGTGGACATGGAGTCCTAAGAGTGGGTGTGATATCATGAATACACCTGATTTTATGTTTGAAAAACTGGGGTGTGATGTCATAAAGAGGGGATATGACGTCATAGAGAGCATATGACATCATACAGGCACTGGGGGTGATGGGCATAGGGTGGGTGTGATATCATCTGTACAGTGGGTGGAATAACACTGATACAGTGGAAGCAATGTCAGATGTAGTGTGTGCGATGTCCAAGAGAATGCGTACGGAAACCCATATACTGCGTATGATGTCATTCCTGTGTTGGATATAATATGCATACATGCAATGTGTGTGATATCATCGAGAGAATGGTTGTGATGATGCAGTCGAGTGGGTTCAATGTCATAAATACTGTGATTTAATGTCGTAAAGAGTGAATGTCATGTCGAGTCTAGTGCATGTGATGTCACACATATTCCCGGTGTGATGACACAGTCATGGGATGCGCTGTTATTTGTATAGAAAATGTGATGTCATATACACTTGATGGGACTTCACATATAGTGGGTGTGATGGGATGAATACAATGCAAGTGATGTCATAAATACAGTGGTGTGATGTGAGAATGAGTGGATAGCATGTCATAAAGAGCCCATATGACGGAATGGATATATTGGGCACGATGTCATACATAAGGTACTTGTCATCTAACCTAAACAGTGGGTTTGATGGCTCAGATTGATGCAGTATTAGAAGTACAGAAGATGTGACTTCATATAGCTTTGATGTGACTTCATATACATTGGGGGTGACGTCAAGCGTACTTTGGATAGGATGTCATAAATGTAGGGTTGTGACGTCATAAAGAGGGGATGTGATGACATATAGAGCATGTATGCTATCATACACATAGAGGGTGTAATGTCATACCTATAGCGGTTTTGATGAAAGGATACAGTGGAGCTCGTGTCAAATAGAGTGTGTGTGATGTCAGATAGAGTGGTTGTGCTGCCATCCCCACAGGGCTCCTGATGTCTCACTAGTGGATATAACATCATAGACATAGTGAGTGTGATGTCACAGATAAACTGCCTGTTATTTCACACACAGCTTGGATGTGATGTCACAAAGTGAATGAGACATCATATAGAGTGGTGTGACGTCATGATTACAGTGGATGTGATGTCATACGGTGGACATGGAGTCCTAAGAGTGGGTGTGATATCATGAATATACCTGATTTGATGTTAGAAACACTGGGGTGTGATGTCATAAAGAGGGGATATGATGTCAGAGAGAGCATATGACATCATACAAGCACTGGGGGTGACGGGCATAGAGTGGGTCTGATATCATCTGTACAATGGGTGAAATGACACTGATACAGTGGAAGTGATGTCAGATATAGTGTGTGTGATGTCCAAGAAAATGGGTAGGGAAACCCATATGCTGTGTATGATGTAATACATATATTGGATATGATATGCATCCATGCAATATGTGAGATATCATTGAGAGAGTGGATGTGATGATGCAGTCGAGTGTGTGCAATGTCATAAATCCTGTGATTTAAAGTCATAAATAGCGAATGTGGTGTCGAGTCTAGTGCATGTGATTCCATACATATGCCCAGTGTGATGGCACAGGCACGGCATGTGCTGTTATTTGTATAGACGATGTGATGTCCTATACATTTGACGGTACTTCACATATAGTGGGTGTGATGGCATGAATACAGTACAAGTGATGTCATAAATACAGTGGTGTGATGTGAGAATGAGTGGATATGATGTCATAAAGATCCCATATGATGCCATGGATACATTGGGAACGATGTCATACATAAGGTACTTTTCATCTAACCTATACAGTGGGTTTGATTGCTCACATTGCAGCAGTATCACAAGTACAGCAGATGTGATTTCATATAGCTTTGATGTGACTTCATATACATTGGTGGTGACGCCAGGAGTACATTGGATGTGATGTCATAAATGTAGCGGTGTGACGTCATAAAGAGGGGATGTGATGGCCTATAGAGTACATATGACATCATACACATGAAGGGTGTGATGTCATACGAATAGCGGTTTTGATGAAAGTATACAGTGGAGATCATGTCAGATAGAGTGGGTGTGATATCAGATAGAGTGTTTGTGCTGGCATCCACACAGGGCTCCTGATGTCTCATTAGTGGATATAACGTCATAGATATAGTGAGTGTGATGTAACAGATAAATTGACTGTGATTTCATACTCAGCTTGAATGTGATGTCATAAAGTGGATGAGACATCATATAGAGTGGGTGTGACATCATGATTACAGTGGATGTGATGTCATACCGTGGACATGGAGTCCTAAGAGTGTGTGTGATATCATGAATACACCTGATTTGATGTTTGAAACACTGGATTTTGATGTCATAAAGAGAGGATATGACGTCATAGAGAGCATATGACATCATACAGGTACTGGGTGTGATGGGCATAGAGTGGGTGTGATATCATCTGTACAGTGGATGGAATGACACTGATACAGTGGAATCGATGTCAGATATAGTGTGTGTGATGTCCAAGAAAATGGGTAGGGAAACCCATATGCTGCGTATGATGTCATACATATATTCGATATGATATGCATCCATGCAATATGTGAGATATCATTGAGAGAGTGGAGGTGATGATGCAGACGAGTGTGTGCAATGTCATAAATACTGTGATTTAAAGTCACAAATAGAGAATGCAATGTCGAGTCTAGTGCATGTGATGTCATACATATGCCCAGTGTGACGGCACAGGTACGGGATGTGCTGTTATTTGTATAGACGGTGTGATGTCCTATACATTTGAGGGGACTTCACATATAGTGGGTGTGATGGCATGAATACAGTGAAAGTGATGTCATAAATACAGTGGTGTGATGTGAGAATGAGTGGATATGATGTCATAGAGAGCCCATATGACGTCATAGATACATTTGACAGGATGTCATACTTAAGATACTTGTCATGTAACCTATACAGTGGGTTTGATGGCTCAGATTGGTGCAGTATCACAAGTACAGAAGATGTGATTTCATATAGCTTTGATGTGACTTCATATACATTGGGGGTGACGCCATGAGTACATTGGATGTGATGTCATAAATGTAGCGGTGTCACGTCATAAAGAGGGGATGTGATGGCATATAGAGTACGTATGACATCATACACATAGAGGGTGTGATGTCATACGTTGAGTGGTTTTGATGAAAGGATACCGTGAAGATCATGTCAGATAGAGTGGTTGTGCTGTCATCCACACAGGGCTCCTGATGTCTCATTAGTGGATATAACGTCATAGATATAGTGAGTGTGATGTAACAGATAAATTGCCTGTGATTTCATACTCA
>ML661667.1:3535-26207 GCA_007570785.1 Antilocapra americana | reverse complement strand
CATTGTCATGATATCACCATGGGTTTACATATGCTTCCCCTCCGGGTTCCCCCTCCCTCCCCCCTCCCCCCCGGGAAATCTCGCTGCACCAGTCCTGAGCATCAATCCTGGGCTGGCGATTGATTAGACACAGGACAATTAACATGCTTCAATGCCCTTCTCCCATCTCATCCCACCCTTACCCTCATCCACAAAGTCCACAAGTCTATTCTATACATCTGCGTTCCTTTTGTTGTCTCCCATGTTGGGTTCTCATTACTGTCTTTCTAAATTCCATACATATGTGTTAGTAAGACTCCCTTCCCTGGACGGATCTCCAACCCTACCTCTTTTACCTCTATTATTACATTTTTATATTTTGGCCTACCTTTTTTCAAGGGCAATGGGCTGCCTTTCTGGGTGTCTGATGTTCTGCCAGCATTCAGAAGTTGTTTTGTGGAGTTTGCTCAGGTTTTAAATGTTCATTTGGTATATTTTTTGAGGAGAAAGTGTTCTCCCCTTCCTATTCCTGCACCATCTTAGTCTCTTCTCTCAGTTTTTATCTTTCAATTTGTTAACGTGGTGTATTATATTAATTGATTTGCTGATATTTAAGAATCCTTGCACCCCTGGCATAAAGCTCATTTAATCATGATATATGATCTTTTAAATATATTGTTGGAATCCATTTCCTAGAATTTTGTTAAAGATTTTGCATCTATGTTTATCAATGATATTGGCCTGTAGGTTTTTTATTTTGATGTTGTTGTTGTTATTTTTATGTGGCATCTATTTCTGGTTTTGGAATTAGGGTTATGGTAGCCTCATAGAATGAGTTTGGAAGTTTACATTTGTCTGTAAATTTCTTGATGATTTTAAGCAAGATAGGTGTTAGGTCGTCTCTAAATTTTTGGTAGAATTTAGCTGCAAAGCCATCTGGTTCTGGGCTTTAGTAAACTGGAGAATTTCTTATTACAGTTTTGATATATGTCCTTGTTGGAGTCTGTTCATATTTTTATTTATCTCTTCTGGATTCAGTTTTGGAAAGTTTTACTTTTCTGAGAAGTTGTCCATTTCTTCCAAGTTGTCCATTTTATTGACATATAGTAGATGTCAGTAGTCTCTTGGAAACCTTTCTATGTCTGTGCTGTCTCTTGTGAGGTCTCCATTTTCATTTCTATTTTTCTTGGTTTGATTTTTCTTTTTTCTTTCCTTATGAGTCTAGCTAATGGTTTGTCAGTTTTATTTATTTTCTCAAAAAAACAGCTTTTAGTTTTCTTGATTTCTGCCATGGTCTCTTTTGATTTTTTGCACTCATTTTTTGCCATAATTTTTATACTTTCTGTTCATCTACTAGTCCTGGGGTTCTTCTTTTCTTCTTTTTCTAGTTGCTTTAGGTGTAGAGTTAGGTGATTTGTTTGATTTTTCTTGTTACTTGAATGTAATCCAGTGTGGCTATGAACCTTCCTCTTAGTACTGCTTTTACAACGTCTCATAGGATTTGCGTTGTTGTGTTTTCATTTTCATTTCTTTCTATGCATATTTTGATTTCTTTTTTGATTTCATCTGTGATTTGTTGGATATTCAGAAGCGTGTTATTTAGGTTTAACATATAATATTTAATAGTTCTCTTTTCCCCCTGTAATTGCCACCAAATATTTCTGCATTGAGGTCAGAAAAGATGCTTTGAGTGATTTCATTTTTTTCGTAATTTACCATGGCAAGACTTATGGCCAAGGATGTGATCTATCCTGGAGGCGCCTAGAGTTCAGAAGGTCAAAGACAGAGAAATCCATAATTCTTACAAGAAAATCTATGTTGAGATTTTCACTTTTGAAATATGGAAAATTGAATATTTCCTGTAGGAAGATAATGCTCCATGTATTTCTGAATGAAATATGGAACATTCATTACTTCACAGATTAAAACTCCACCTTGATTTTCATATGTGAAATGAAATAAGGAGTTTTCCATATTTAGTAGAGGCAAATTCATTTCCCAACTTACAGATGTGAAGTGATCAAAATTCCATTTTCGCGTGCTAAAATCTATGGCCAGATGCTCATAAGGGAAATATGGAAAATGCAACATTTCTCAGAGAAAATATAGCACCTAGTTTTTCACATGTGTATAATATTAAATTTCTGATTTTATGTGGAAAAGCATGCACGTAAAGTTTCAATGAAATATAGAGTTTTTCAAATTTGTTTTAGAAAGATTGAGCTAAAATTTTCACATGTGAAATATCGTGCATTTCTTATTTCAAAAAAGAATATCACAGGCATGTATTCGCATGTGAAATATTGAGTTCTGTGCTTCATATAGCAAAATTGTGCCAGCATTTCAATATTTAACATTCAGAGAATTCTGTATTTAGGAATCGAATTCTCTCCTTAGAGAGAAATTTTTCAAATGAAACATCACTAAATATAGATAAACGAAGGGAGAGCATCACGCTGAGGCCCGTAACTCACCAGTGCCCAAAGAATTAAAATCTGCTATTCACTGTGCAGAGGCCCTTTCAAAGTGATTCTGCGTTCTTCCGGAGTCCAGGTGAGAACACGTCCAAGCTTATCATGTTACCATAACATTTGCGTCCATGAGCAGTGAGAGGATCAACCTTGGCCAGCCTTTGCTGAGTCCTGACACCTAAGCATTCTGTGAAGAGTTCAAAGAATTATATTTCAAGCTGTCAATCTCTGCAAGTAGCAGTTGCTTATTCTATGGTGCAAAACATCTCCCAAAGCTTAGAGAAAAGGCAAGGTGTGCTCATTCGCCTGGTGATGTAGGGGAAAGGACTTGGGAAGGAAAGAAATCATTCTTTTGCTGCATGTCTGAGGGACTGTGCATACCATCTCTAATGTTCGTGAGACTAAAGCCGATTCTGCTTGCCATATACTTTACAAATTCCCTGAAGCAAGCATGCCCACAGGTGCTTCCTTCCTGCCTCTGCTTTCTGCTAGGGGATTCAGGTTGCAGCAAATAACCATTCTTTGTTGCCATCTAACACCATAATCAGGAGAAATAGGTAGGTAGATTGAGTAGAGTGCAGAGAAGAACATAAATCTTTGTATCAGAACTATTCAGTTTTCTAAGCTTTTAGTTTTGTTGTTGTTGTTGTCTGCTTGTTATTTAATTTCCTACATGTCATCTCCCAGAAATTAGTGGGAATGCTAAAGATGCTTCACAGCTTGTGTTGCCTTCGTGTTTGGATTGAACAGGTGCATGAGCTAGTGATGCTGATTTATATTCCCTCACAACTTGAGGCATAAGTTAATCATTTCAGTGTTAATGACGATAACAAAGAATTTTAGAATTGGGCTACTAGAAAGTCCAAAATGGACACAGAAATCATTGGCATACAGATTAAATGGCTGATTAGGATCTTTACCACTTGACCCTCCTGAACATTTTTGCAATAAGTTCGAGAAGTACTAGGCACAGTGGTAGTCAGTTTACCTACTGCTAAAGTATGCAGTACAGGATGGTGCTGGTTAGAAGAGAGGTTGAGTATTTAACTAGAAACATCAATGTCCATAAGAAAGTCATGCAGGCGCTGGTTGGATTTAATTTCCAGCAATGCACACTTGAAGCAAATATATTTATACTTTTGTACGCTGCTAGAAATATCATGAAAAACGCGTGCTCAAAATATGATGAAAAATTCACTATGGACAAACGTAGTGGGGGTGATGAAATTTCAATTGAGGAATTTCGATGTTGACAAAGTGCTCCAAACTTTATGTTAGCAAATTTCAAAACTCACCAGTATCCAGGAAGGGAAAAGGTCAGTTTTCATTCCAATCTCAAAGAAAGGAAAGGCCAAGAATCCACAGAATAGCACACATTTCACTCATCTCAACACTAGCAAAGTAATGTTCAAAATTCTCCAAACCAGCTTTCAAGAGAAAATATACCATGAACTAACAGATGTTCAAGCTGGATTTGAAATGGCAGGGTTACCAGAGGTCCAATTGCCAACATCCATTGGATCATCGAAAAATCAAGAGGGTTCTTGGTGAGTTGGTGGTATGCTTATGCTTTATGGACCATGTCAAAGTCTTTGATGGTGTGAATCACAAAAAACTGAAAAAATTCTTCAAGAGATGAGAATTCCATACCGCCTGGCCTACCTCCTGAGAAACCTGTATGCAGATCATGCAAATCAGTTATGACTGAATATGGAACAACTGAATGTTTCTAAAGCTGGAAAAGAGTACATTGATTCTGTATATTGTGTCCTGGCTTCTTTAAGTTATAGGCAGAGTGCATCATGAGTAATGCTGGGCTGGATGAAGCGCAAACTGGCATCAAGATGGCCTGGAAAAATACCAATAACCTCAGACATGAGGGTGACATCAATCTTTTGGCAGAAAGTAAAGAAAATTGAAAGAGCCTCTTTCTTAAAGTGAAGGAGAGTGAAAAAGTTAGCTTAAAGCTCTGGCACGCATGAAATCCGGTGCCATTGCTTCATTTCAAATAGATGGAGAAACAATGGAGACTGTGAGAGACTTTATTTTGGCAGCACCAAATTCTTGGCACGAGGTGACTGCAGCAATGAAATTAAAGGTCACTTGCTCCTTGGAAGAAAACTTATGACCAATGTAGACACCATATTAAAAAAAAAACAGAGACATTATTTTCCTAGCAAATATCCATCTAGTCAAAGCTTTGATTTTTTCCAATAGTCATGTATGGGTGTGACAATTGTGTTACAGAGAAAGCTGAGCACCAAAGAATTGCTGTTTCTCAATGGTGATGTTGGAGGTAATTTTTGAGAGTCCCTTAGGATGCAAGAATATACAATCAGTCCACCCTATAGGAAATCAATCCTGAGTAATCATCGCAGGGGCTGATGCTGAAGCTGAAACTCCAATATTTGGCCACCGGATGCAAAGAACTGAATCATTTGAACGTACCCTGATGCTGGGATTTATTGAAGTTGGAGGAGAAGGGGACTACAGAGGACGAGATGGATGGCAGGCTTCACCGACTTGATGGACATTAGTTTGAGTAAACTCTGTAAATTAAACCCGGAAAAGAGGCCACGTGTGTGGTAGTCTAAGGGGTCATAAAATGTCAGACATTACTGATAAACTGAACTGCATGACTGATGTAAATGAAGGAAGAGAGTTTTAGAGCTTATTTAATACCAAATATGAGGGACTTGTTGGAGCCTTATTCCGGTGAGGTAAAATTGAAAAAAATAAATAAATATCATATAAATCTGCTAGAAATTTGAGGAACTAAGGCTGGATAGTTGTATTTTTGGATGCCTAAAACATGTTCCCTCTAGGTCGTATCACGTATCCATCAAATATTTCCATATAAGAAATATTCAGGGTTGGAGAAAATACCACTAATTTTTTACCCTGAATCTAGACTTACTGTTATATCCAGAAGTGGAGAATATTACAAGCATCAGCCTCTTCACTTGTACTGGTAATTATGGACAAGTTGAAAATAAGGCATTTCAGGATTCTAAAAAAGGTAAGGTCCTCAAAGTTTGCTCACGAATAACTTTTACAACAGAAGAGATGGTAAGGAGAACCCTGTATGCGAGACAGCAAAATATACACAGACACATAGAAGAGCCTTTTGGACTCGATGAGAGAGGTAAAGGTGGGATGTTATGGGAGAATGGCACTGAAACATGTTAATCATCACATGTGAAATCAATCACCAGAAGAGGTTTGATTCTCAGGGCTGGAGCACCAGGATGACCCAGATACAGGGAATCTGGAGGGAGGTGGGAGGGGAGTTCTGGAAGAGGAACATATGTATACCCATGGCAGATTTATGTCAATGTATGGCAAAACCAACATGATCATGAAAAAAAATAAAAATAAACAAATAAATAAAAAATAAAGTGAAAAAAATAACTGTCATATCTCTACTTAAAATTTCTGATTAGTTTCATTACTATATGTTATGATGTTTTAAATAGTTCATCCCAACCCACTGCACATGTTCACACATAAAACTGTCATTCAGGTATCCTTATTCTCCATGTTTTATTCATTCCCTATACTGTGCCATGATGGAGTTCTTCATTTTTCCTGAGTTGTACTTCCCTTCTTTCTCAATATCTCCTGGCAAATGCTGATTATTTTTCAGTTGCCTAAGTTGGATGCAGATTCATCTTCACACACTTCCATAAATGTCTATATACTAAGACTAATGTATTAACATCTATAATATCTCTGGTGTCCATGAATTCTTATGCGTTACACATATTCATAACAATCACTTCCCACTATCTCCTCAGTATAGATAGAGGACTAAAATAGTGTGAAACACTTCAGCATATTTATTTATAACACTTCGAATTTCCAAACATATGTAAACACAGATTAATTCTTTAGTATGACTGGCTACAGATAAGGTCACAAACTCAATCAGTAACTTTATACCACCCCCTATTACTATATTCATCTAAAGGATCTACTTCTGGAATTTTAGGACCCTGGTATAGTAATAAAAAAACAATACAACTGAGTCCTCTATGAGTTTGATGAATAATAGTTATACTACTGCTACTACTATTGCTGCTGAGTGGAAAGCAAAGGAAATGTAAGATGGTGACAATGATAATAGTGGCTTACACTTAGTATCAAGTTGTTGTTGTAGTCCTACGACCAGACTTAGGGAAATGGAAGACTAACAGTAGCTTGAGGGTTTCCTACAATTTATTCAGGTGAAGAAAACCTTAGGGAATCTCCTAGGAATAACTTTCAGGACTTGAACAAACATCTTCTCTTATACATATATTTATTATTCTATATACTTAAGATACTGGATAAGATTAGCAGTTGCCAAACTCTTAGCTTTAATGTTCTCTCCATCAGTTCAGTTCTGTGACTCAACTGTATCTAACTCATTGTGATCCCATGAAATGCAGCACCCCAGGCCTCCTTCTCCATCACCAATTCCTCAAGTTTAACTAAACTCATGTCCATGAGACAGTGATGTCATCTAACAAGCTAATCGTCTGATGCCACTTCTCCTCCTGCCTTCCATTTTTCCCAACATAAGGGTCTTTTCAAATGAGTCAGCTCTTTGAATCAAATGACATTAAATATGACAAATAACCTCAAAGCTACTTTGGGGGAGTTTGGGATATTTAAAGGCATAAGCCCTTGGATGGCCCTGCGATACAAATCTCTTAGCTTTAAAAATCACTGTTTTCATGTTGCTTTGCCTGAAAATTTTAAGTAAATGGGTGTTCCGTAAAGGTGGCCCTGTATTTGTCAATTCTATGTATTAAAGAATGCCTCATTCCAAACCACACCCTTTCATAAAAGTATGAGGAGTTCACCATTTTCAGTAAAAACAAATTTAGCAAAAACTGATTGCTACCTTTATTACCAGGTGAATTTAAGACAAATATAGATGTTACAAGTGTTGTCATCAGGTCTGTTTGAGGGCCGCGCATTATATTGAAACTATTTGATGAACTCATTTTCTAGGTCTCCATTTAGTTACTCCAATATTTGATGATCTTTAATATCATTACTGTCAATTCTTTTTCAGTGGCAATTCCTATATCCTCCTTTGTTATGTATTTTTTTTTTACCTTGGTCGTTTGCTGCAACATACGTTACTGTGTTCATATTTATTTACCTTATCAATGAAAAAGCAAGACAGTCCCTGAACAGACATCTATATATAATTTATTGACTGTGCAAAACCCTTTGACAGTGTCAATCACAGCACGCTGTGGAAAATACTTAAAGAGATGAAAATATCAGACCATCTGACCTGTCTATTGAGAAACCTGTGTGAAGGTCAGGAAACAACAGTTAGAGTGGACATGGAACAACAGAGGGGCTGCAAATAAAAAAAAGAGTACGTGAAGGCTGTATATTATCACCCTGCTTACTTGACTTATATGCAGAGTACATCATGAGAAAGGCAGGGTTAGAAGGACAAGCTGGAATTAAGATTCTAAGGAGAAAATATCAATAACCTCAGATACGCAAAGGACCCCACCCTTATGGCAGAAAGTGAAGAGGAGTTAGAAAGCCTCTTGATGAAAGCAAAAGGGGAGTGTGAAAATGTTGACTTAAAACTCAACATTAAGAAAACTAAGACCGTGGCATCTGGTCCCATCCCTTCATTGAAAATAGGTGGAGAAACAGTGGAACTGTGTCAGACTTTATTTTGGAGGACTCCAAAAGCACTGCAGATGGTGATAATTACAGCGATGAAATTAAAAACCTTTTACTCTTTGGAAGGAAAATTATGGTTAAACAAGATAGCATATTGAAACACATAGACATTATTTTGCCATCAAATTTCCATCGAATCAAGGAAATGACTTTTCCAGTGATCATGTATGGAAGTGAGAGTGGACGGTCAAGAAAGCTGAGTGCCAAAGAATACATGCTTTGGAGCTGTGGTGTTGGAGATGACTCTTTGCAGTCTCTTGGACTTAAAGGACATCCAAGCACTCCATCCTAAATGAGATCAGTCTTGGGTGTTCATTGGAAGGACAGATATTGAACCTGAAACTCAAGGACTTTGGCCACATTATGGGAAGGGTTGACCCACTGGAAAAGACCCTCAACTTGGGAAGGATTGGGGGCAGGATGAGAAGGGGACAACCGAGGAAGAAATGGCTGAATAGCATCACTGACTCGATGCACATGGGTTTGTGTGGACCCTGGGAGTAGGTGATGGACAGAGATGCCTGGTGTGCTCCAATTCATGGGGTTGTAAAGTGGCAGACATGACTAAGCCACTGAACTGACCTGACCTGAACTATGTTAATGATCTTTCCTTCCCAGGGTGCATGGTTGTAGTTCTTGCTTCCAATCTGTGTGTTTAGTTGTCAAATTTGGTCCAGTGTCTTGAGTGTACTTGGAGGGGGAGGACTGGCAACTATATTCTTGTAGTCACAGCTGATGCTTCTCTCGCTGATGAGTAGACGACGTCAGTGGTGTCTTTTGCAGGTATGTAGGGGTTTATTCTGACTTTAAGCAGTCCATCTGTAGATGATTTTGTTTGTGTGAGTCAGCTCTTTGAATCAAATGACATTAAATATGACTAATAACACTTGAGCGAGTTGCATCAAGAATGCCACATGATTCTCGAGGATCACCAGAAGCCATTCTTTCTAGAGTACTGAAATCCAGGCATTCTATGTAGAGTTTAAGAAATGATGTTTCAAACTGGCAAGCTCAGCAGGGAGTAGCAGCTTATGCTCCAGCACGGGCGTCTCCAAACCCTTCGTGAAAATGCAATGTGTGCTCATATGCTGGTCATATAGGGGAAAGAATGCTCCATAGTTGAGAGGGACAGACAGTTCTTTACTTCTGGGTGTCCCAGGGACTGTGCATACAATCTCTAAAGCTTCTCAGAATAATGCCCATTCTGCTTCCCAGCTCCTTTGTGTCTTTTCTGAAGTAAACATACACCCAAGTGCTTCCTCCCTGCTTCTCATTTCTGCCCAGGGCTCCTGGTTGCAACAGCATGTTTCCACTTTGATCTTGCTCCTTTGGTAAATTTCTTGGGATTGTTTCTCTAGTGTTAGGGTTTCTGCTATCCCATGGTCTATGTGCTTACACAGGCTCTTTCAAATTTTCCATATCCATTCTTCCATTCTCGGCAAGGCCAGATCCTAGAGCTCACATACAACATTTGTGCTGCCAGATGAGCAAACACACATGCATATAAAATACTGAAAAGAAACTTGTACATATGCAGAACAATAAGCATATATGAAGAGGATAATGGGCTGTGGTAAGCACCTCTCTTTTCTTTTTTTTTCCCTATATTTCCTTTCACTCTGTTGATCAAGTCAATGTCTTCTATCATTACAATTATTGCAGACTGTTGCAAAATATTAGGATTTGCTCATTACGGGGACTGTCCTTAAAAGACATGGGAAGGGTTGGATGTACTTACTGAGGAAAGCTGACTGATGTGCACCTGTGTCTCTTATTTTACCATCACCTTGAACCGGTTCACAGGCCCAATAACATTGGCATGATTCCCTGTGGTAACTTTCCAGGAACCACAAAGAAAGAGCAAGGTGCTTTGCACTCAGTTGACTTGGAGCACCACTTTATCGGCCTGCACCTCTCAAGATCATCCCTTGTCGATTTTGTGCCCTAATCAAAGGCTCAGCAATACACACCCCAACTCCCCAACAGGGCTCAACACCTTCTGACCCATGTGCTTTTGCTCATGCTAATGGTAGCTTTCTGTTTGTAAGTTTCCATTTCCCCAGGAGACTGTTACAGGCCTGTGTCTGATACAGTATCCGGAAAAAGTATACATGGATCCAAAGAGTCTCTCCTTAGAGAAGACATTGAATGTGCGGTTAAGAAGGGAAGGGTGACTTCCTTCACACTGGCTCTACAGTTTACTAATCCAATCACATGGAGCCCCAGCATAGATGACCCTTTGGTAACCCTGTCCACCCTGGGTCCTCAACTCAGGCTTCCCTAGTGGAGAAAGCATGATTCTCCTTTCAAATGCTCAAAGAGTGCTGGATTTCAGCCCAGACCTCACTGACATGCTATATGTTAAGGCTCTCTTTCTGCTGCTGTCTCTCTGGTGTGGTAGCATGGCCTGCAGCTCAGGCCTTCCTGCCAGCCTACAGAGCGCACAATCCATATACCCTGATTAAAGGTTGGCCCAAGGGACATTCCAGATGCCCACTTAAAATCAAGGGACCTTGTAAAATTCTGATAGTGTCGATTCCCTTCAGGATCACCATCACAAAATTCAGAGATTCTCTACCAGTGTCAGAACACTGTAAGTTGTAGACACACATCTTTTCCCCTCTACCCGCCACAGTCAAGATACAAAATCCAGAGACTGGAAGAAGTTCATAGCAGGTACATGTAAGGGATTAATCAGATTGACAGTTATTCCCTAGACTCTGGAGCCTGAAAAGTAGTAGACTCTGAAACAGTCACAGCTGCATCCCTGTCTCTCACTGTCCCAGGGACTCTGCACGGAAACCATCCACCACTCTTGCTTCCTCACTATTCCCTCTTTCACAGCCAAAATCTGGCAGAGACACGCACACATACATCACACTCCTATGCTTTCCTCACTTTTCTACACTGTCATGTAGTCTCTGGATGTGTCTGGTCTGATTCCATGCTAACACTCCATCTCCTAGGATACCTGTGTTTCATGCTGAGAGTCTGTCTTAGTCAGTCATTTCTCTCTCATGGTGCTGATGTGTGCCACCTTCGAGGAGGATATATGCTGACTGATGGGATGATCCTATGCAGCATTAGCCCAGTTCTTTCCCCTATCGTCTTATCACATGTGTGAACAAGACTCTAGGGCAGCAGACTCTTTCTGGGTTTCTTCTTCCAAGTCTCTGCCCTTTTCCAGAGCAACTTGACCTTTTCCAAATCTCAAATCTTTCCCTTGCCATGTACATTTGATCTTAAATTGAATAAAACTATCACCTGAATATCATATTTGAAATATGCATAATTCCCTGTTTTAGTTAATAGAATAGGTACACAGATTTTGGTATCTGAAATATACCAAATATCCAGATATCATGTGAGAGCAGTTAGCACCTTGTTCTTTGTCTGTGATATACATAATATTCAGTAGTTCTCATAGGAAAAGTTGAGCAGATATTTTAATATGTGTGATATACTGGATATCCAGGGCCTCTTGAGCAGGGAGGAGCCTTTATTGAATTGTTGTATTCTCTGCAAAATGAAAAAATAAAATAAAACACGCTATATAGAGTACTTTGTATTTAATCTGGAAAATGGTTGGACAGATTTCAAGTGTGAATTATCAAGGATGTGATATTTCATGTTGGAAAACTGGCACCTGTATTTTCATATGTGGAATTTAGACAGCTCAAGTGTCATGCAGGAATATGGGTTCCCAGTTTTCCATATTTGAAACATGAAAAATTACATATTTTATTTAACAAAATTTTCATTAAGACCTTTGTATATGAAATATAGACAGTTTCATACAACAACATAGCTGGAAAATACACAATAAAATTATTATCTGTAAAATATACATAATTCCATATTTCATTTTGGTAATGGGCACACGTGCAATAGAATAAAATTTCGTATTTCAAATTTGAAAATGTATTCCTTTAAAATCCATGATCATATTTTAATATGTGAGTAACTGAGTATCTAATAATTAACATACAATGATTGATGTACACATTTTCAAAGGTCAAGCACAGAGAATGTGATATATCTTGTAGGAAAATGAGCTCACATAGATGTGATACAAATAAATCAGTACTGAATGCAGGAAGATATTTTCCCAGGTTTCCATACAATGTAATCCATATTGCATGCAAGTAAATATTTGCCTAGAGTTTCAAATGTGAAATATCAAAAATGACTTATTTAATGCAGAAATAGCAACATTCAGATTTCACTGTGAAATATAGAATATTCCATATTTAAATAAAGGAAATCTGTGCTCAAAGTTTTTTATTTGCAATATGGAAAAATACCAAATTTCATGTAGGATAATTTATGACTCAAAATTCACTTGCAAAATGTACACATTTGGTGTCTCACAGATGAAAATTTGACCCCAGATTTCCATTTATGAGCAGCATGAAACTATACATTTCATGTAGAAAATATTCTAATTTATTCATTTTTATATTTGAAGGACAATTGCTTTACAGAATTATATTGTGTTCCTTCATACTTTAACCTGATTTATACATATGTCACATCTCTGTTGAAAATCCCTCCCATCTCCTTTCTCATCCCACCCAACTAGAGGGATACAGAGCCCCTGTTTGACTTCCCTGAGGCATTCAGAAATTTCCCATTGGCTATGTCTTTCACATACTGCAATTTAAATTTCCATGTACTCCCTTCATACATCTCACCCTCTCCTCCCTTCTCCCTTTGAGATTATCAAATAGCAAATGAAAAGAGTTTTCTACTTCAAGCAGGAAAATATATGCTCAAATTGTCATTATGTACAATACACAGAATTCCACATTCATTTACTAAAACGTGTTCACAATTAACCACATGAAAAATATACAATATTCTTTATATCATGAAGAAAAATATACAGGGAGATTATAGAACATGAAGCATAAGATTTCATATTTCATGTAGAAAAATCTGTACCCATGTTTTCCAAGGTGAATTATATATGTAAGTCTATAAGTCATGTAAAATATCTTCATCCATGCTTTCATATGTATGATTCAGGGCATTGAAAAGGAGTGCTCTGGAATATCCCAGATGTTCTGGAAGAAAAAGATAGGGGAAGATGGGAATCTGCATGTGTCATCGTCTATGGGACCCAGGTCCCCATTTGGGTGGACTGAAGAGGCTGAGAGCCAACTGTGTGCTGGATACCTGTCTCCATCTTTGAAGATTGCTGGGCATAGTATGGGGATCTTGAATACACCAGGGAACAGAGAAGTGACAGCCGCTTCATCTGCTGAAACAGGACACTGATTGGAGGAGCAGATTGCATGCTGCTCGCTAGAAGGCTCCCAGAGAGAATAAGCAGCCTGCATGGGAAACCCTTCCTCCCAACCAGGACCTTCAATGGTTCATGTCAAACGTCAGACCTTTCTGTTCAGAATATGAAATGATATCTGTTTTGATAGTTGTTGACGAAAACACAGTGAACTGACCATGATCCTGTCTCAAGAATGGAAGATCTGACAGCCAGATTTTGGAAGAGCTGATGATGCACATTCCTTTGCCTTTCCTATATGAGGCTTTGATCATAGCTTTGGGGGAGTTTGGGAGAATTAAAGGCATAAGCCACCCATGTCCTTGGATGGCACTGTGATACAAATCTCTTAGCATTAAAGATCACTGTTTCCAAGGTGCTTTGCCTGAAAACTTAAAGCAAATGTGTGTTCCTTAAAGGTGGCACTTTATTTCTCAATTCAATGAATAAGAGAATGCCTCATTCAAAACGACACACTTTCATAATAGTATGAGGAGTTTAACATTTTCAGTTAAAACAAATTTAGCCAAAACTGATTGCTACCCTTATTACCAGTTGAATTTAAGATAAATATAGATTTTACAACTGTTGTCATCAGATCTGTTTGAGGAACATATATTTTTTTTGAAAATATTCAATGAACTAATTTTCTAGGTCCCCATTTAGTTACTCCGACATTTGATCATCTTTACTATTATTACTGTCAATTCTTTTTCAGTGACAATTCCTATATCCTCTTTTATTATGTATTATTTTTTTTTACCTTGGTTGTTTGTTGCAACATACCTTACTGTCTTCATATTTATTTATCTTATCATTGAAAAAGCAAGAGAGTCCCAGAAAAACATCTATATATAATTTATTGTCTATGGAAAGCCCTTTGACAGTGTCAATCACAGCAAACTGTGGAAAATATTTAAAGAGATGAAAACATTAGACCATCTAACCTATCTATTGAGAAACCAGTATGCAGGTCAGGAAGCAACAGTTAGAGTGGACATGGAACAAGAGAGGAGCTCCAAATAAAAAAAAAAAGAGTACGTGAAGGCTGTGTATTATCACCCTGCTTAGTTGACTTATATGCAGAGTACATCATGAGAAACGCAAGGTTAGAAGAAGAACAAGCTGGAATCAAGATTGTCAGGAGAAAATATCAATAACCTCAGATAGGCAAAGGATTCCCCCCATATGGCAGAAAGTGTACAGTAACTAGAAAGCCTTGTGATGAAAGCAAAAGAGGAGAGTGAAAATGTTGGCTTAAAACTCAACATTCAGAAAACTAAGACTGTGGCATCTGATCCCATTCCTTCATGGAAAATACATGGGGAAACAGTGTAAATTGTGTCAGACTTTACCTTGCAGATCTCCAAATTCACTGCAGATGGTGATTACTACTATGAAATTAAAAGCCGCTTACTCTTTGGAAGGAAAGTTATAATTAAACAAGATAGCATAATGAAACACATAGACATTATTTTGCGATCAAACATCCGTCTAGTCAAGGCAATGATTTTACCAGTGATCAAGTATGGAAGAGAGAGTTGGACGGTAAAGAAAGTTGAATGCTGAAAAGTTCATGCTTTTGAACTGTGGTGTTGGAGAAGACTCTTGACAGTCTCTTGGACTTCAAGGACATCCAAGCAGTCCATCCTAAATGAGATCAGTCTTGTGTGTTCATTGAACGGACAGATGTTGAAGCTGAAACTCCAGTATTTTGGCCACATTATGGGAAGCGTTGACCCACTGGAAAAGACCCTAATACTGGAAAGGATTGGGGGGCAGGGCGAGAAGGTGACAATCGAGGAAGAAATGACTGAATGGCATCACTGACTCGATGGACATGGGATTGTGTGGACTCTGGGGGTTGGTGATGGACAGATATTCCTGGTGTGCTCCAATTCATGGGGTTGCAAAGTGGCAGACATGACTGAGACACTGAACTGACCTGAACTGAACTATGTTAGTGTCTTTGCTTTCCAGGGTTCAGAATTGTAGTACTTACTTCCAAGCTGTGTGCTTAGGGGTCAGGTTTGGTCCAGTGGCTTGTGTGTTCTTGGAGGGGGAGGGACTGGCAACTATATTCTTGTGGTCACAGCTGATGCTTCTCTCTCTCATGTGGAGACCACGTCAGTGGTGTCTTTTGCAGGTATGTAGAGGTTTAGTCTGACTTAAGCAGTCCATCTGTAGATGATTTGTCTTGTGTTTTTGCATTGCTATTTGTGTGGAGGTAGGCACCAGGTCTGCATAGTAGAGGCTTTCGGGTGGAATTGGTTTTGTTTCACATGGAGGCCTTCCTGGAGACTCTCACCAATTATAGTCACTAAAGCATTGGTTTCTCTGGGTGTCTATGATCTTGATACGCTGCTGAAACCCTGGATAATATGGCCAACTTCTTATCAGACAAACAAGATCACATAGTAAAATATTCGACTGAGGAAAAACGGAAGACAGGCAAATGGTAAGGAATCAAATCCATCAAAAAGGAAAATAACACAAACAATAATCACAATGTGGAAGAACACAGAATCAACGATGGAACCAAGCAAATAAATTGCAAGACATTAAACAGCATAGGATCAGAGTGCCACGTGAAGAAGAATGAAAAAAAAAAAAAACTGACAAAAATGACAAGAGCTCTCCAAAAGAACAACAGAAAGTCACAGTTAATACATAAATATTTCTTCATTAAAATAAAAATGACCAAAAAAAGTAATAACATTCACAGAAAGCAGCAAAACACATTACACAATATATACAAGGAAAAAATAAATATATGATTTAAAGAGTCTTAAAATACTAAATAAGCAACAGTAATATGAAAACCTATAAATGAGAAAAAGAGTGAACCAACCACACAGCATAGCAAAACATTGTAGGTATAATGAATGTTACCTAGGTTCCCTGCTGTCAGTGTTCCTGTCCTGATCATGAACCAGATCACAGCTTCACCTCTCGAGAAAGCTCACACTAATGTGGGAAGAACTGAACTATGGATCGTCAGTAGGGACAGGTTAGACTGTAAAATGGGATAAGCCCTACTTGTTCTAAGTTCTGCCAGATCCTGGATATTTTCATTCATTGGAAATCTAGTTCTTTTGGAACTAGAATCCCATAGAAAAAGTGTCTGAAACAACATGCATAAAAGTCATGGTTATAACGTGTGATAGTAGGTCTTAGCCTGTGGGAAGAGGGGTGGATTCAGAGGGATTACCCTTCATTAGTGTGACTGAGCCTTAAGGTCCTGTTTCTCTGTTAGACTGTAATTTCTCAAAAGGCATTTCTTTCGGATGCCACAGATGTCCCAGATGCATCATTGCATCGCCACATAGTCAAAAGGAGTTCCATCCAAGGTTGTCTTTCTCAAGCCCATGTTTCATCTTCCCGTCCCTATGCACACTGGTTGACTATGCATTGTAGCTTGGGGCATGTAGGACCACACCGCATATCCTCTGTTTATTTTCACTCTAAACAGACCGTATTTCTTCAGCTTCTTCATTTTGCTTCCTTTCTGTCTAAAGTAATATACATTTAATGAAGTTACTTGCCTGAATCCTCAGTCTATTCCGTGCTTCTCCATCTCCCACCCTAACACACAGGTTTGTTTCTATTCCTCTCATATTTCTTCTCCCATCTTTCCTCCATTCTTCCCAGTTATGTCTACTTTCCATATAATCCTCTCCATTGAGCAAGGTCTTCTGCTAATATCCAATTGCTGCTCTGGAGGAACTGTTTGCTTTGTAGAAGTATTATTTGTAATGCCTCCATGTGAGAGTTGCACTCCATGTCCTCTTATTTTTTGATGAAATGGAACTTCTGATTTTCTTCCTAGGGAACCTCCTTAACTCCTTTACACATGCCAGTTAAACAACAAATGAGGTAATCTGTTTAATGGGAAGTTACATACATACAGACATCTGTGATACATCATTGCCTTTGAACAAACAAATATGCAGTTATTTTTCCTGAAATTGCTATTGAGGAATTTTCAGCAGCCTGAGAAAACATGGTTATTTTTTACATAAGTGTTAATACACTAATTTGGCTCAAAATGAGCCAGTTCCTGAAAATATCTGGCTATTTGTCAAACTGTCCAGAAATTTTCCCAGAACAAAGCCTCCTTATTTCTCCTCTCAAAACTTAACTTTTTCAAGAGGGTGTCAATGGTCAGAGATCTGGATTGGCAAAATGTCTTTCTATTTTTCAGGCTACCTTACTTGAGTGGCATTTCCTTCTCCAAGGGCTCTTTCCAACCAAGGGAATGAGCCCTGGTCTCCACATTGCAAGCTATTGCTTTACCAACTGAGCTACAAGGGAAGCCCATAGGAAGATGGCAAAAGACCAGGAATGTAATTATAGCTTGCAAGAGAAAGAACGAAAAAGAAAATACAAAAATCAAACAAACAAGCAAAAAAGGCAGGTGCAATGCGTCATTTAGTCTTTTTTCCCCCCTTTACTTTATTGTGTTGGTTTTGGCATGCATTGACATGAATCCGCCATGGGTATGCATATGTTCCCCTTCCAGAATTTCGCTCCCTCCTCCCTCCTGATTCCCTCTCCCTGGGTCATCCTGGTCCACCAGCCCCGAGCATTAAACATGGGCTGGTGATTGATTTCACATATGATACTTAACATGTTTCAATGTCATTATTCCACCCTTGTCCTTTTCCACCGAGTACAAGAGATTATTCTATACATCTGTGTTTCTTTTGCTGTCTGCCTGGCAGGGTTCTCGCTACCATCTTTTTAAATTCCACATATATGCATTAGTATACTGTCCTTTTGTTTTTCCTTGTAAACATTAGTTGCAGTTTGGATCATATAAAAAGCAAGAGAATCCCATGCAGTCATCTTCATCTCTTTTATTGCCTCTGTTAATGGGTTAGAGTGCATGTGAAATCATCCATTCTTGTCTGAGAGTCTGTGACCTCATGGACTGTAGTTTATCATTTCCTTCTTCAGGGGATCTTTCAGACCAAGGGTTCGAACCTGCATTTCCCCCATTTCAGGCAGATTCTTTACCATCTGAACCACTAGGGAAGACCTTAGACTGTGTGAGTCACACCAAATTGTGGAAGATTCTTGGAGAGATATGAACATAAGACCAACATATTGCGCATGTAGGTCAAGACACAACAGGGGATTGAACAAGAAATGATGAATGGTACAAAGTAGAGAAGACAATGCATCAAAGCTATATATAGTCCCCCAGCATATTTGACTTCTGTGCAGAGTACATCATGGAAAGCAACTTGCTGAAAGAATCTGAAGCTGGAAACAAAATGACTGTGAGAAGTATGAATGACCTTAGTTAAAAGATGACAACATACAAATCACTGAGAAACACTAGGAACTGAAGCAATCTCTGATGAAGATGAAGGGAAAAGCTGGATTAAAACTCAATAAGATAACAATCAAACAGAAAAAAATATGGTCATGGAATTTGGTCCCATCATTATGAGATCTAGCAGTGGGATACAATTGACTCAGTGAAAGTTTTCATTTTCTTGACCTCTGATATCACTGGGGGAAATGCCTACAGCAAGGATGAAAAGCTATGACTAATCTAGACACCTGATTAATAAGCTGAGCATTTACTGAAAAGATTTGAATAGTCAAAGTAGATTTTCAGGAGTAAAATATGGAGGAGTGAGCAGAAGCTCAAGTAGTGAGTACCACAAGGTCTATGTTTTGAAACAGTGGGGCTGGGGAGGAAGGTGAGAGTTCCATGGTGAGCATGGAGTTGAACATATTAATGCAGGAAGTAAATAAACTCTGATGGAAGGACTGACGCTGAAGGTGAAGAGCCAATATACTGGCCACCTGAGGCCAAGAGCAAAATCACTGAGAAGAAATTGATACTGGGGAAGACTGAGGGCCGAAGGGGAAGGGGATGACAGAGGGTGAAAAGGCTGCAAAGCATCATTGACACAAAAGCCATGTGTCTGAAAAAATTCTGGGCCATTTGAAGGGCAGGAGAGCCTGGGTTTCTTGCTGCACGTGGAGTCACAAAGATTCAGACAGAAAGAGTGACTGCTGCTGCTGCTTCTAAGAGCCTTCAATTGTTTCCAAATCTGTGACACTCTGGAGATGACAGCCCACCAGGCTCTGCCTTCCCATAGGATTTTCCAGGCAAGAACGCTGGAGTGGGTTGCCATTGGCTTCTTTACTGAGTGTCAGAACATCAAAAAATTGGTATTGGCAGTGCTTGGGAGATGGTTCAGATAGCATTTTAACTCTCTCATTGTACCTATAACAAAAAGATCACAGCTCTTGTAAGTTCCTTTCCTTCTGTCCCTCAAAATATACTTCCGATAATGTCTTTTGAGATCTTTCCAGAGAAGGAGAACTGCAGAGCTGTGTGGTAGGCTGTGACGGAAACATTATCCCGCATGCCAATTTGATCTACTACATTCGTCTTAGGCAGAAGCAGGCATTGTCACTAAATATCTGCTAGATCTGCCCAGCTTCTGATGTGCTAATAGGCATGGTTTGTGATGATAAGAATGGGGTGAGTGGTAAACAACCTGATAGCTTCTCACTGAAACTCTGTAATCTCAGGAGAAATATCGTTGGCTTTACTATCCTAGTCACACTTAGGAATGCTTATGACAATGTAAGCAGGATGAGCCTGCTTGTAGGTAGGGGTCTAGATCCATTTTGACTCTGCCCCTGCCTTCTCTGTGAATAGACAATTCCTCTTCTCTTAATGTCCCAGTATTTGCCCTCAGATGAAGGTTGAGGATTGTGACAGTGTGTGAATGCATAGGAAAGCCCAGCAAAACTGAACACAGGGAGTATACAGTATTCCTCTTTGAATCAGATCTTAACACTTTTGGCTTTATAGATTTGCACTATGGATGTATCACTAACATTGGTAAGTTTCTTATATGATGATTGTCACACAGAGTTGAGGACAGAAGACCTGTATAATCAGCATCTTAGCAGTGTGGTGGGGCTTGGACACTTAACGTACTATGTAAGAAGAATATGAGCCATCTTATAACTTCCTTCTATTTGAACTATTTGTCTGATATATTGGAAAAGGGAAAGGTCACTTCTACCATATGGGAACAGAATTCCATATTTTATCCTTGTTTTCTTTTGATTCCTAAGAATGTTCTTCATTATGCATGAGTGTGCAGCCTCCTATAGGGAGGTCATATTCCTATTACAGGAAGGCCAGTTTGAACCTTCAGTAATCTGCTTAGACTTCAATGATACTGCCATATTAGATAGTGTGTGTCTTGTTATTGCCAGATATAATGAATATCTAAGTTCCCAATAAACTTCTGCTGGGCTGATTGTGGGAGTACCATAGTTTTTAACCATATTTGGATGGAGTAGCTTAGTTACTATTGAAATGCTTTCAGCCTTTGAAACTCATGCGTTTATCTTTAATTTTGGAAAGAGGAAACAGACTTGTGAATGGGCTTTTTAGTTTGTGCCTCTTTGTATTTTTGAATGAATCATTACTTCATCTGAAATATCTAGCATAAAAGGCCAAAAGAGAACTCAGTGATACACTCACAAACACATTCTTAATCTGTTCCACACACACACGAGCACAGACACAAGCATATACTCCAAACACAATTACAAAAGGAAAATAAATCCCAAAGACTCACTGAAGGACACCTATGAATTTCACAGTGTTTCTCTGTTATTTCTTACTTGAATTAAAGTTGGAATTTATCTTGTAGTTGAATGATTTCCCTCCAGTGACATTTTGAATCAGAAAGTTTTAAAATATATACCTTTGCTTTTAATTCCATGTGATCTTTGAATATTTTGCATATAAGGGTATTCTGTGCTTTGTTAAAATGAAAATAATATTGTAGGGTAACAATACTGAAGTCATATTGATCTCTTTAAGCTCTGCAGTTACACATTTGCTTGTTATATATTAAGTACCCAATTTCATCCTCTGACTTCCTTCCATCATATTCTTTAGCTTTTTGCCACAATCTTCTTCTTTTATTCCACTTCATTTTTATTCCTGTGTTATTTATTTTTTTTATTGTAACAAATTCAGGAAATGATATTTTTCTTTTCATTAGTATGTTGACGTTGCCATACATTGACATGCATCTGCCATGTGTTATATGTGTTCCCTTTCCATAACACCCCTACCTCCTCCCTGCCCTTTCTGTCCTTCAGGGTCTTCTTGGTGCACCTGCTCTGAGCCTCCTGTATCATGCATCATACCTTGGTTGGTGACTCATTTCACGTACTATTGTTTACAAGTTTCAGGGTCATTTTCCCATGTCATTCCACCCTTGTTCTCTCCCATAGAGTCCACTTAATATTTTGTTTTCACTTTTACTCTATAGACACGAATTATTAAATCAGTAAGTAAATGAAA
The DNA here is from genome assembly GCA_007570785.1 of Antilocapra americana. Taxonomy (NCBI): domain Eukaryota; kingdom Metazoa; phylum Chordata; class Mammalia; order Artiodactyla; family Antilocapridae; genus Antilocapra; species Antilocapra americana. The sequence continues at coordinate 4,411 of ML661667.1, read as the reverse complement.
CAAAATTGAATTCATGTACAATGTTTCCTTAATGTATTGAGTTATTTTCTCTATAAGCTTTTGAAATTAATGATACTGATATATTAAAACAACTTAGATGCCCATCAATGGATGAATGGATAAGAAAGCTATGGTACATATACACAATTGAATATTACTCAGCATTAAAAAAATTCATTTGAATCAATTCTACTCAGATGGACCGAACTGGAGCCCATTATCCAGAGTGAAGTAAGCCAGAAGCAAAAACAACAATACAGTATATTAACACACATATATGGAATTTACAAAGACAGTAACGAGAACACAACATGCGAGACAGCAAAAGGAATACAGATGTATAGAATAGACTCGTGGACTCTGTGAATGAGGGAAAGGGTGGGATGATATGGGAGAATGGCACTGAAACATTTTAATTATCATATGTCTAATCAATCGCCAGCCCAGGATTGATTCTCGGGGCTGGTGAATCGAGATTTCACGGGGGAGAGGGAGGAGGGAGGGGTTTCTGGAGAGGGAGCATATGTAAACCCATGGTGATATCATGGCATTGTATGACAAAAAGAATAAAAGGGAGGAAAAAAAACATTATGGAAATTGATCATTGACATAATGTATCATGTAACTAGGCTCTCCTTATTAGGATAATTGGAGATTATAATACAGTATTTTCAGGATGGAACAAAGAGAGTAGCTTTCTACGTGATATATTGAATGTCATTATCCATGCCTTTTCCAAGTGATCACATAGCACTAAGCCTATTAATCCTGTTCTTTTTGAGAAGCACCCAGCACTCAAATCAGGACATGAAAAGAAGGTAAAAGGCAGTGAGAAGGAATAATCAGTACATGGCAATGAAATGCAACATGTAATCA
>SRVM01015076.1:0-11552 GCA_007570785.1 Antilocapra americana | reverse complement strand
TTGGTTAGCCTCGCCGGGGCTGGGTTATGCCCACTGCTCTCGGGCGGGGCTGGGCTGGTCTGCAGCCCATAGCTGCCCAGCTCCACCCGGCCGGCTGCCTCTCTGTTGACTCCTCACCGCCTTTTGTTTTGTGGACGGGCCTGGGGGGGTACTTTTCCTGGGAGGTTAGGTCCCTCGGGCTGCTCCGTTCCCTGAGCGCGCAGCCTGCCCCTCCCTGAGCAGGAGCAGTCTGCTTAGACTTGTGGGGGGTGGGGCACCCGTGCTGCCACTCGGCTGTGCCTTGTAGCCAGAGACGTACTGTGCAGGGCTTAACTATTAATCTGTTTTTACTCCCAGTTATATTGCTCTCCAAGATTCACCTCAGATCTGCCAGATAGAATGTTCCCTGGTATTCGGAGACCTTTCTTATCTTTTTTTTCCTCTTTATTCCAGCCTCCCCTTCTGGGACAGAACTCGTCCCCAGCTCTTTGTCTCTCCCTTTACTTTTTTTTCTTTCTTTTGTCCTACCTCCTCACGTCGGCAATGGGTCGCCCCTCCAGATGCCCGATGTCCTCTGCCAGCATTCAGTTCCTGTTTTTTGGAGTTTGCTCGGCCTTTAAAAGTTCTTTTGGTATATTTATTGGGGAGAGAGTGTTCTCCCCTTCCTATTCCTCCATCATCTTAGTTCCCTCCCCTGATTTTTTAATAAGATGCTTTTAGTAAGGTGTTTTGACTCAATATATCCAAAATTTGTCATTTTAGTGTGTATTTGATATGAAATTATTACTATTTCAGGGTGGTCCTGTGGTTAAGATTCAATGCTCTCAATGCAGGTGGTGTGGGTTTGATCCCTGGTCAGGAAACTAGGGGCTTCCCAGGTGGATCAGTGGTAAAGAATCTGCCTGGCAATGCAGAAGACATGGGTTCGATCCCTAGGCTGTGAAGATCCCCTGAAGAAGGAAATAGTAACCCACTCTAGTATTCTTGACTGGAGAATTCTTTGGACCATCAGAGGATTCTGATAGGCTACAGTGACAAAGAGTTGGAAATGACTGAGTGACTGAGCATGCATGGATGGAGGGAACTAGGCCACTCATGATTCAACTAAAGACCACAATTGCTGCAATAACGATCCTGTGTGTCACAAAGAAGACTTGGTACAGCTGAATAAACTAAGTTTTTTTTTCTTAAATTTGACAGGTATCTCATATTATCTTGTACTAAAGCTCTGAAAGGTGGTGTGTATATTGGCAACACATCTCTATTCAGATCTGCCTTCTTCCAAGTGCTTGTTAAGTTGCATGCAGCTCGTGGTTTGTCTTAGATGATGTCTGCACTAGACATATGGGCCTTATCCTAGTGCTTGGACAAGCATCTTTCTGGTCTCCAGGGTAAACATGGACCCCTGGGTCTGACATGCTCTATCCAAGTTTGAGCCTGTAGGAGAGGTAGCCCTGAACTTGTGGACAAAGGCCTATAATGACATCTATTTGTCACATTGACAGAGATGCTCAAAACCTCTTAGAAGCAGCTACCAGTGAGGCTGCCTTGTTCGTGAAGGTCGTGACCAACATCATGACCAGCTTGATTGCCTTTCTGGCTGTGCTGGACTTCAACAGCGATGTTCTCTCCTGGCTGGGAAACATAGTGGACATCCAGAGGTTCAGCTTCCAGGTACAGTCCCTCTCGACCAGTGGAGGGTGTGGTTCTGGCCAGTGGTGACTGTGGCTGGATGCCCACAGAGCCCAGATTAACCCCAGTCCCCGTGGCTCCTCTTGCCTCGTGCCTCAGCTCATCTGCTCCTACATCCTGCGGCCAGTGGCCTTCCTGATGGGCATGGCCTTGGAGGACTGCTCCGTGGTGACAGAGCTGCTGGGGATGAAGCTGTTTATGAAGGAGTCTGTGGCCTATCAGGGCCTCTCTGAGTACAAACAGTGCTTCCTTGCAGGCAGTGAGGAGTGGGTTGGCTCCAAAAAGCAGTGAATCTCTGAGAGTGTCCCTGTCCCCTCACTGGGTCAGGGCATGATGCAGCTCTCCCCGTACAGGCCTGGCTGAGACACACAGAGGTGGTGCTCAACCTCGCACATCTCATTGCCATGGGCAACAAGACAGCTTCAGGCTTAACTGCCATCTTTCTCAAAGGCCCTCTATCTCTTGGCTTCCCTGATGGCTCAGTTGGTAAAGAATCTGCTTGCAGTGCAGAAGGGTTGGGAAGATTCCCTGGAGAAGGGAAAGGCTACCTACTCTAGTATTCTAGCCTGGAGAATACTAGAATAGTCCATGAGGTCACAAAGACTCGGACATGAGTGAGCGACTCTCAGTTCATTTCACTTCTCTCTCTCTAGAAGATTTCTGAACTCCAGCTGTAGACAGGCTACCATCCTGTGGCCTTGGACAAGCTACTGCACCTTGCCTCTTCTGTTGGAAAACCAGTGTCATACCTGCCACCACTACCCCCAAAGGAATGGGTGTGAAACTCCAATGAGGAGCTAAGAGAGTAAAACAGAAAGATCTCACCACATTAATCTCCAATATATGGAATTCAGCTCAGGGGTTGGTTTGTTAAGTTAAGAATTAAAAAAAAAACAACCTGCAAAAGCTTTCTAAAGTGACACTTTCGAAAAGAATAACAGCCAATGTAACATGTTTAAGAATCAAAAAATTACCCATCATATCATCATCCCCAAATGACAGCTATTATAATGTATAGTCAATTATATCTAGTTATATGATAGTAAATGTAAACATAATAATATAATATCTAATTTTACCATTTGGCTTTTATACTCAGTGCTGAAATGAGTTGGTTTTGCACTGAACTTTTCCCTCTAAGAAGATTGTTTCCACAGGAGATTTTCAAGATGTGGGATGATTGAATTGTATGGCATGAATCCTTGTGTGTGTGCTGCTAGTAACTTTTGCAAAGGGTTATAACAACTGAAACCACCCCAGCTCTACCTGTGAGCATTTATTTCACTACAGACTGAACAGGCAGAGCAGCCTCTTTAAAAAAAGAAGAAGTATTGCTACTCTAATGGGCAAATAATAATAGCTCATTGTTTTAACGTGTGTTTCCTGGGTTACTAGGAGCTTTTAACATAAAATATTTTTTGTGTCTTTGAAATTACTCTTTAATGATAAAGAAATGTACTCTTTAGGTTTTTTAAAGGTTTATATGGAGTAAAAAGCTCAGGTTTCCCCACACTCCTAATTTTAGCTCCAGTATCACTGTCTTCTCTAGGGGCAGTGTCATTATGTACCTTTGGGCTTCCCTGGTGGTTCAGCAGTAAAGCATTCACCTGGAATTCAGGATACACAGGTTTGATCCTTGGATTGGAAAGACCACCTGGAGGAGGAAATGGCAATTCTCTTCAGTATTCTTGCCTGAGAAATCCCATGGACAGAGAAGCCTGACAGCCTACAATCCACAGAGTCTCAGACTCAGACATGGCTAAAGTGACTGAGCACACACATACTCATGTGCCTTCAGGATCTTTTTCAATGAAATTCATTACTTCAGCAAGTATTTGTTGAGACCTCTGAGTTGCCAGGCCTTCTGCTGGGCACCAGAGATAAAATGGGGAATTAGACAGACATGGTCCCTGGTGACATGAAACTTACATCTAGTGAAAGACACAAGAAAACAAAGCAATACAAAATTTTAAACCACAATTTGCAGTAAATTATATGATGGAAACAATACAAAGAATCAGGGATGGGGTCTATCCTTGACTAGATATGACTGACTGGACAGGGGAGGCCTCCCTAGTCAGTGGTTAAGACTCTTTGCTTCCACTGAAGGGGGCTCAGGTTCTATCCAAGGACAGGGAACTAAGATTCCACGTGCCACCCACTGCGGCCAAAAAAAGGCTGCCCTGAGATGGATATTTAGACCAAGACTTGGAGGGAGGAGCAGAGGCCAGAAGAAATGGGGACTAGCATTCCAGGCAAAGAAAGAGGTAAATGCAAAGGCTCTGAGGTTGTCCAAAGCACTGGTTTGGAGAAGTGAGAGAAGTCCACTTAGAACAGGTGTTAATTGTAACAGAGTGGCCCAGGCCAAAGAACAGTTGGAAGTCACTGAAAATTTGACTTCTGACATTTTAGCAGTAGTTGGGCTGCTGTCTGGAGGGTGATTGTAGGTGAGTAAGCAGAATGCAAGAACCTTAATGTTTTCAATCAATGTATAAAACTCTGTATGTTATAAAGATATTAACTCTTTTTCATTTTCTTTTTAAAACATTTTGGCCACACCATGCATCATGTAGGATCTTAGACCTCCAGTTAGGAATCAAACTTGGACTGCTTGCATTGGAAGCATGGAGTCTTAGCCACTGAACCACCAAGAAGTTCCACATTTTCTACATATATTTTTCCTGGTTATTTTTATTTTTGTTTTCCTTCATTCCATATTCAGAATTTTCTTTAAAAAATACAAATTTATACCAAATCTCTGCATTTCTTACATTATTTCTAAATTTAGACACTTACCTCCATTCCAGAAACCTGGTAAAGGTTAAGTTCCTGAAACAGTATGATGAAGTAGTTAAAATGATGCAATCTTGGGAGTCAGACAAAACTGAGTTCAAATTGTGACATAACTGCCTTTTTGCTGTGTGAACTTCTTCAGTTACTTATAGGAGCCTCAGTTTGCTCCTCTCCAGGATGAAAGCAAAATGCTATTCTGTAACAATAATACTATTATCTTATATTTTCTAATATTTAATGTTTAAAGTGTTAATATTTATCTGCTTTAATGATCTAGAATTAGTTTTTTATGGTGTGAGGTATGGGTCTAAGCCTTTTTATTCCCCCCAAAATGTTCCATGTTGGATGTTAGTACTTCTAGGAAATTACACAAGTGTTCACAGCAAAAGGGAAAGAGAGTTACGTTGCTTACATACCTCCTCTAGGGACTTCCTTGATGGTGCAGCAGTTAAAGACTCCATGCTTCCAATGCAGGGTCATGGGTTCAATCCCTGTTTGGGGAACTAAGATTACACAAGCTGTGTGGTCTGTACAAAAGGTTAAACATTAAATAAGAATAAAATAAAATCTGAAATAAATAAATAAATAAATAAATAAATAAATACCTACTCTATGCCTAGTTCTTCCTATATATGACATGATCTCTATGACAGTCCTCCCAGTTGGATATTGTTATCCCCACATTCCTGATGGAGATTCTGAAATTTAGGTTCCACCCTGGGTCGGGAAGATCTCCTGGAGGAAGGCATGGCAACCCATTCCAGCATTCTTGCCTGGAAGATTCCATAAACAGAGGAGCCTGGGGGGCCACAGTCCATGGGTCACAAAGAGTCAGACATGATTGAAGTGACTTAGCATGCCTGGGGTTGTTTGAGCACATCCTTGTGGGAAGCACATCACCTCTCATCTTCTGCCTTCTCAGGTCAGAGCAGAAATGCTCACAACATTTGTCCTCTGCAGATTCACCAAATTCAGCTCTATTGGGATCATGCTGGGAGGCCCGAGTGAGTCCTAGAGGGGCCTCCCCAACCTCCTATAAATGGCAGGGTTTGCAGCAGGGATTGGTCTCCAGTTCTGGCTCTCAGATACCTACAACTTCCAAGAGATCTGTATGCCTCAGTTCTCCTCTTGGTCTAAGGCAGAGCCTGAACAAGGAGGTCATGGAACTCCCTCCCAACCCTGGGATTTCATGATTTCTCTGCTGTTCGGCTGGCCCAGGGCCCTAGGAGGGGTCCAGAGGCATGGTGTTGGCTGCCCGGCTGAAGCTTTGACCTGCCAGTTCCCATACCCACAGTGGACAGATAGGCCCTGTGGGGCCAGGGGAGGAAGGCTCTATAGAACTATTAGCTTTTTTAAAAAAAAATGTTTCACCCTTAACAGTCCCCTGCCTAGAGGTGCAACCATCCTGTTTTATTGAAAAGCTAACTGAGCTGTGCAAAAGTGAAATGTGACCCGAGTCACTCAGCTATAAAGTGGCTGTTAACTGTCATTGTGTTAGTTGTGCAGTCGTGTCTGCTTCTTTGCAACCCCATGGACTGCAGTCCATCAGGATTCTCTGTCTGTGGAATTATCCTGGCAAGAATACTGGAGTGGGTTGTCATTCCTTTCTCCAGGGGATCTTCCCAACCCAGGGATACAACCTAGGTCTCTTGCATTGCAGACAGGAGCTTTCTTTACCATATGAGCCACCAGGGAATCCTAATAAATGGCTGATCCTGTGCTTAATCCTGGGTCTGCCTGACTCCAAACTCAATGTTCTTTCCCTACACCTGCCTCTGATGACACGTGGGGAAGTGTGGAACGCTATCTAGTCAGGCCAATGAGGACTCTCAGATTCAACAAGCATCAGGAGGGCAGCGTCTGTTCCTCTGGCCCCCAGAAGAGGAAGGCTGGTAAGCAGACAAAACCAGAGGGACCTGTGGAGTCCTGGACCTGAGCCCTCCTGTCCTCCTGCAACCTCCATGTCTCCCCAGCAGATGAGCAACTTCTCTGAGATCGTGCTCCAGGTGCTCTGAACGGGGGCCTGTGTGTCTTTGGTGAATGCCTGTGTGTCCAGTGAGTACAGGCCTGGTGGGCTCAGTCCAGGGGTAGGTAATGGGGCCTTGGCCTCTCTGGCAATCGTTGGGTGGGGTTGAGGGGGGTAATAAGAGGCTGGACCCTGCCCACTAGCTGTTTTCTCTGCACAGGCATCCTCTACATGCCCAAGGGACCTGCAGTGGACTTTATGTCCCACCTGAACACAACCCTCAACATCAGCAGCTTTGAGGTGTACCAGTGCTGCCACCAGGCCTTCCAGGGGTGAGTGACTGGGCCAGGAGGCCAAGGGTGGGGTGATTACAGTGATGGGGTGCAGAAACGTGAGTACATGGGGAGGGGAAGGCCTTTGGTACCAGAGCAAGGGTGGAGAAATGTTACGGCTGTGGCTGATGTAACCAAGAACAAAGGAAGTGGGGCTTGAGGACCAAACTTAGAAGAAGGTTGGACCAGAGACATGGAGCAACTTCTCTGAAGTCGCTCAGCCTTTAGTGGTCAGCAGAGCCCATTCCTGGAGTGCAGAGTATAGCTTCTGCTTCTTTTCATCACCAGCATGTAGTTCAGCCTAGAGGCCCTGGACAACTGTTGTCAATTCTCTAATCACATGACTTTGTATGGAGGGGATAGAACGTCTCTGTGTCTTCCCGGTGTTATTCTCTCCCAGTAAGCAGCTGCTGCCACCCTTTTCTCTCCAGACCCCCCTATTCTGTGGGAAGCCACAGGGCTTATACCACCTCAGGAAGGGTAAACGGGGACTGGGTGGAATGAGGGGTGGCCCTCATCCCTCACCTCCTTTTTGCTCTTGCATTTCCTCCCTCCTCAAATGTAAATGTTCAGAATCGCCTCTGGATCCTCTCTCTTCTCTGTCTGTCCTGCACTGGTTCAACCCTGTTTGCCCACCCCTTCTTCTCTGGGGCCCTCAGCTCTGGCAATTCACTGGCCTTCTTCCCTTCTCCTCTCTGGGCACAGGAATCTCGCTGTGGCTTAACCTCTGCCACATGGCTTTTCCTGCAGATGCTTTCCACCACTTTCATAGACTCCCCTACTGCCCGCCCCCACAGCACTTTCCAGACTGGTGGCCTGTGTAGCACTGTCCTCCAAGGTATGCAGAGGTTTCCATGATCCTCTAGGTTTGGGAAACACTGGGCTAAATAAAGTTAGGATTTTTTGGTTTTGTTTGTTTTTCTCACAGTGGATTTGTCAGAGCTTGATGTGGATATAAGAGGAGACGTTTTCCAAATTTGGCGGTAAGAATCTTTTTGATGGAAGTATCTTTTAGTTGAGGATCCCATGGGAAACAATCTGGGAAATATTGGTTGATGTTCTGACTGCTTTACTCTACATAACTATCACCTTTGTAGATGTTTACTGAGCACTATGTGTCAGTATGCTGTTCTCAGTGATTCATAGTTTGTAACTCAGTCCTTACCACAACCCTGTGAGGCAGGTGCTGTTGTCATCCCTAGTTGAAGAACCAGAGTTCAAAGAGGTTAAGGAAGTTGCCTAATGTGGCACAGCTGGGAAGAGGAAGTCAGGACTTGATCCCCAGCCATCCAGTTCCACTAGCTATAGTGTCTCGTCTCTTCACTAAGCTGCTAAGAGCTCAGTTGTCTGACCTGCCCTGTGCCCTCTGATTGCCTCTTCTCCCCATCCACATCCCTCTGCTCCAGCAGGTCAGGCATCTGCTGTCTTTTCTGTGCCTCTAAGCCTTTATTTTGGGAGTTCCTGTCACCCAGGATGTCCTGCCCTAGGTTCCTTGCACTTTGTCCTCATTTCCTTAGCAGCTTTGGCTGCTGGGGCCTGCAGGGTGCTTTTGCCCCCCACTGGCCATGGGGCACGTGACCCCTCACCCACCTCTGTTGTATAATGCTCCCCAGCTGGGGCCTGAGGCAGAGGCCCAGCTGGTCAGTAGTTACCCTACTCTGTAAAGTACCTAGGCTCTACTAGGCACTGGTCTTACTCCTTGGGACCCCCATGGGCTGGCCCTCGGTCCTTTCTGCAGGGCCCAGGTCCTTGCGCTTAGCTCTGCACAGAAGTCAGTGGCCTGACTCCCATGCCCCTGGGCAAGGCTCTTTCCTGCTCCCTGCAGCCCCGACTTCCCTTGAGCTGTCACAGGAGGCCCTCCTGACTGGACATCACAGCTGTCTCTTAGTATCTGGGGGCCACCCCCCTCCAACCTCCTTTCCTGGACCACCTGTACACACAACACCTGGCCAGTTACATTCCTGGGAGGACTATTGGACCCTCAGAGACAGGACTCAGATGTTTCTATGTCCTCATGGTGCTCAGCACAATGCTAGGCCTGTGAAAAGCAGGGGTTTCCCAGGTGGCACTAGTGGTAAAGAACCCACCTACCAATGCAGGAGACTTAAAGATACACAAGCTCAATCCCTGGCTTGGGAAAATCCCCCTGGAGGAGGGCATGGCAACCCACTGCAATATTCTTGCCTGGAGAATCCCATGGACAGAGGTGCCTGGCAGGCTAAAGTCCATGGGGTCGCCAAGAGTTGGACATGACTGAACCATCTTAGTACATATTGAGCACATAGTGTGAAAGGTGTTAAATGAGTATTTATGGAACGGAATTCACCTTCTCTCAGACGCACTAGCATCCATGCTGTGCTGTACCTGTATAGCCTGTTTTGAGCTCAAGAGCTTTTCTGACCGAGGGGACTCCTTGGTCATCTGAGCAGCAGACTCTTACCATCTCCTCCACCCACCATGGTCCTTCTTCTTCTTCTTGCACCTTCAGAAGCTGGGAGGCCATTGAGGGTGGGACTGCAATAATACACTGCTTAGAGAGGAGGTGCCTGTGCTGGTACCAGCTGCCTGTGCCTCAATCAGTACATTGCAGTCATTCAGTTATGTCCTACCATTTGCAATGCCATGGACTGCAGCATGACAGGCTTCTCTGTCCATCACCAACTCTTAGAGCTTACTCAAACTCATGTCTACTGAGTTGGTGATACCACCCAACCATCTCATCCTCTGCCATCCCCTTCTTCTCCTGCCTTCAATCTTTCCCAGCATCAGGGTCTTTTCCAATTAGTCAGTTATTTGCATCAGGTGGCCAAAGAATTGGAGTTTCAGCTTCAGCATCAGTTCTTCCAAGGAATATTCAGGACTGATTTCCTTTAGGATTAACTGGTTGGATCTCCTTGCAGTCCAAGGGACTCTCAAGAGTCTTCTCCAACATCACTGTTCAAAAGCTTCAATTCTTCAGCACTCAGCTTTCTTCACCATCCAACTCTAACATCCATTCATGACTACTGGAAAAACCATAGCCTTGACTAGATGGACCTTTGTTGGCAAAGTAACATCTCTGCTTTTTAGTGCTTGTGCCTAATTGCACCCTAAGCAGCAGCTTCTGGGTCAGGATTGGCCTGGATGCCTCCATGTAACCCACCCACAGTCAGAAAAGGCATTGCTAATCAATCACAGCATTCCTCACACTAAATCCAAATAGGTCTTCAGAATCTGGATGAGCTCAGGACTGGACGAGCCTACCACCAAGTGATTCGACCAGACTTCCCTGGTGGCTCAGATGGTAAAGCATCTGTCTGCAGTGCAGGAGACACGGGTTCAATCCCTCGATTGGGAAGATCGCCTGGAGAAAGAAATGGCAACCCACTCCAGTATTCTTGCCTGGAAAAGCCCATGGACGGAGGAGCCTGGTAGGCTACAGTCAGTCCATGGGGTCACAAAGAGTCGGACATGACCAAACGACTTCTCTTTCTTCCACTTTACCAGAACCTAAGGACCCAGATTGATCTTGTATCTCTGGCCTGAAAAAGTCTCAGGCTTTGTGAAACACTCTGGAAATCAATGAGGACAGGGTGTCCAAGTGGTTAAGGCCTAGGGTTTAAGCTGCTTGTTCACTGTGCTCTACACTCATGAATTCAAATCCCACCTTCATCAGATGTGTGCTTTGGGTCTTCCCTGGTGACTCGGATGGTAAAGAATCTGCCTGCAACTCAGGAGACCTGGGTTTAATCCCTGGGTCAGGAAGATCCCCTGGAGGAGGAAATAGCGACCCACTCCAGTATTCTGGCTTTGGAAATCCCATGGACAGAGGCTATATCCCATGGGGTCGAAAAGAGTTATAGATGGCTCAGCGGCTAACACTTTCCCTAGAAAATCAAAGGGAGTTGAAGCAGAGAGGGATCCTTGCAAGGAATGAATAACAGGAAATTATTTTGTCCACTCCAGGTTTGTATATTTCTTGTTTATTCAGTCAAGGAACGTGTATTGAGTACCTAAGATCTTATTTGGCTTGATTGGGCTGCCATAACAATGTACTGAAAACTGCACAGCTTAAACAACAGAAATTTATTTTGTCATAGTTTTGGAGGCTAGAAGTCTACGGTTAGGGTGTCTGCATGATTGGTTTCTGATGACGTCTCTATTCCTGATTTATAGACACCACCCTCTCACTGCATCCTCATACAGCAAAGAGAGACAGCATCTCCCTGGTTTCTTTTAATAAATACCCTAATCCCACCCATCATGGGAACACCACTCTCAATACTTCAACTAAACCTGGCTTACTTGGAAAGGTCCCCATCTCCAAACACTGTCACACTAGGGGGGTTAGGGATCCAACATAGGAATCTAGGGGCACACAGTTCAGTCTGTAACACATACTATGTGCTGGACTGTGAGCTACGTAGGGGAACAGTGGTGAACCAGGTTGTGTAATGAGCTACAGAGCAAGAAGAGGATCCACTGTGAAGAGAAGTCCCAGGAGAGGCTGGGTGGAGATGACTTCTGGGAAGGATTCCTTGAGAGGAGGGAAGGGGAAAGTGACTCCAGTGGGGCTGGTGGGGTGGGTACACAATTGTGGCCTGACTAATGGCATTTTCTTAAAGTTATTAATATATTATTAAGTGAAAATATTGCCCGAATAGGATTATACAAATTGCCATTTAATTTTTTATATATTTTAACACAATACACTCTGGTATTAGGTTATCTGCAAGATAAGGACAGGATTTTTTCCCCAACTAAAGCCCAGGTCAATAATTTCAAAAAAACCATTTCTATTTATACCAAAT
>SRVM01015060.1:0-10479 GCA_007570785.1 Antilocapra americana | reverse complement strand
TCCTAGTCACCAGGAGACACATGGATCCCGGTCCTCCTCCTGGGGGGCTCCTCCCGCCGCCGCCGCCGCCGCCGCCCCCGCCGCTGCTCGGGTTCCTCCTCCCCGGCTCAGCCTCTCGCATTTCCCGCAGCCCCGGGAGCAGCAGCAGCAGGTACCGGGAGAGGCGGCAACATGGAGCGAGCAGGACACGCACTCACACACATAGGCGCGGGCGCGCGCACCTCGGCGCGCAGGGGCGGGGCGGGGGGCGGCGCGCGGGCGGGGGGCGGGGCCGCCGGGAAGGCCGGGTCGGGAGGCGGCCGCTCTGTGGGTGGGGGGTTGTGGGCGGGGTCATCTGAGACCGGGGCGGGTACCGGAGGGGCGGCCCCGAGCCCCATCCCTCCCGGACCTCTCCGCCCCTCCCTCCTCCCACGCCCCAGGCAAGGTGAAGATCCTGCGGACCTGCCGCTGCTCCTGGAGAGGGGGGCCCGGCCAGGAGCTCCTCTGTCACAGCGCCTCTGACTCCCATCTGGACGCGCACACACACACGAGCTTTCCCACTTACACACTCAGCCACTTATAAACACATCTTACACCCGCACCCACTCACCCCCCACACACAGACCCACACCCACTCACACACACGCACACAGACCCACACCCACTCACACCCACGCACACAGACCCACACCCACTCACACATCCACGCACACAGACCCACACCCACTCACACACCCACGCACACAGACCCACACCCACTCACACATCCACGCACACAGACCCACACCCACTCACACACCCAGGCACACAGACCCACACCCACTCACACATCCAGGCACACAGACCCACACCCACTCACCCACATGCACACTTACAGCCACATAAACCCACACAGCGCTGCACTCCGAGGACCCCGTCCTCACCCCTCGCTGGTTGCCATCTCTCGGAAGGGGACGGGAGGGTTGATCTCAGGAAAAGCACACCAGTCCCCCCACTAGGATGAAACGCTGATTTGGTTTCTGCGCGAAGAAAGCCCGGTTTAATGACCGGAGCACTCGGCGGCCCACCACCCTCCACCGCCTCCGCCTCCATGCTCACCACGCCTCTCGCTGACGGCTCAGCTTTTACCTCCTGGGAAAGCAAAGCAATCTCCATAGTAATTTGGACTTCACAGAAACTACGTTTGTGGGACTCATTTATTCCTCCGACTTACTGCTGGGATCTCCGTCATTCCTCATTCCTCATTTCTCCGATTTTCTACACGCATTAAGAAGCAAGTCCACTCCCAGGCACTGGGGCCCGTTCCTACCGCGCAAGTGGCCAGACCCGGGCTCCCAGCTCCTCTCTCCAGGGCCACCCTGGGGTCCCCCACGAGGGCATGCCCTGCGCCCTCCTGGACTGCAAGGTCGCCCTCCCTGACCCTTTCCCAGCATGTTTCCTCAGCAGTCTGGGTGACATTCAAGTTTGCAGAAAGGGTGGGTGAGAGCAGAGCTCGAGAGACAACAAAGTATCAGCCTCCACCCTCCGTCCCAACGAATGAAGGTAACTGCATCTCTTCCCTGTCAAGCACACACGCCCGCACAGCCGCAGACACGCCCCTTACCAGTGCGCGGGGGAGACCCGAGGACACAGTGGTGTCCACTTTCTGATGGGCTGCGATCAGGAGGGACATGCTGGCCATACCCGTCGGCTCAGCCACTGGCATCCAGACCCCAGGGGCGGCTCCGAAGTGCCCACTCCAGCACCGTCAGCCCTCCTGGCCCGCGCACAGAGCAGAAGCCGCCAGCTTCTTGTCATCCTCAGGCTGATCCATCACCTTCCATGCCCGCCCTCCCTCCTCCATGAAGGAGAAGAGAGAAGGAGGGCAAGCCGCCTAAGGCAAAATTCACTGAGAAAGTCCCACCCTCGCTGTCTGGGATTGTCCGGACACCCAGGGTCCTGAGAGAAGATGCCCCACCTGTGTTGGCATCGGTTTTCAGGGTTCGGGTCCTGTTCCCCAACTGAGCTCCTAATGGCATCCCGGCTCCGCTTGCCTCTGTTTCCCTCCAAGCTTATCCCTCAGACCAGTTCCATTCTGGCGGGTGACACAGCATCCCCCCCCCCCAAACATGGGCGCTGCTGCCTGGGTGCTCGTGAATTACACCTGCTCAGTAAATTACACCTCAGCCGGAGCTCTGAAGGAGGATACCCTTTATTTATGCTGCACTTATACACCTGCATATTGAACTCTATATTTAAATCAGACAACAAATCAATAGCACCAAGAGGAGGCAGATGAAAAAAGTCCCGCCTGTCGTCCCCACAGAGAGAGAGCTTCAGGACTCACTGGCAGGCTTTTGTTGGCAACTCACCCTTGGAGGGAAGGTCAGCGCTCAGAGCCACGCACCACTCCACCCAGCCACTGCTCCCGGACCAATCTCACCCCTAGTGTTCTGGGGTCCAGAGATGAAGCTTTCAAGTCCAGCTGGAGATGGAAGGTAACGGACATTTAGTGAAGTCGCTCAGTGGTGTCCGACTCTTCGACCCCACAGACTGTAGCCCATGAGACTCCTCCATCCATGGCATTCTCCAGGCAAGAGTACTGGAGTGGGTTGTCATTGCCTTCTCCAGGGGATCTTCCCAGCCCAGGGATCGAACCTGGGTCTCCCTCATTGTAGGCAGACACTTTACCATTAGATGTCTAAGAGGAAAAAATTAGCAGTCTTTTCATGTCTGCTAATTCTATGTGTTAATCACCAAGAAGATGCTTCTCTGCTTTCTGGATGGGGAGTCTTCCTCACCTCCTTCCCCACTAGTGGCAATAAGCTCCTAGGCCGAGTTCTGTCCTGAGACGTGACATTGCTAAGTCGCGTCCGACTTTTTGTGACCCTGTGGACTGCAGCATGCCAGGCTTCCCTGTCCTTAAATATCTCTCAGAGCTTGCTCAAACTCATGTCCATTGAATCGGTGATGCCATCCAAGCACCTCATCTTCTGTCACCCCCTTCTCCTCCTGTCCTCAATCGCTCCCATCGTCAGGGTCTTTTGCAATGAGTCGGCTCTCCACATCAGGTGGCCAAAGTATTGGAGCTTCAGCACCAGTCCTTCCAATGACTATTCAGGATTGATTTCCTTTAGGATGGACTGGTTTGATCTCCTTGTGGTCCAGGGGACTCTCAGGAGTCTTCTCCAGCACACGTGGGGATGATTTTTTAAAGCTGCTCAGCTCACACAGGGGGAACCAATAGCTTGCAATTCAGCATAATGAAAAGTCACTGAAGCCCCAGGAACTATACCAGAAGTCTCCTTGGGTTGAGCAGTTCATGAACGGAAAACTTGCAAAAGCAACATTTATTACAATCTGCTGCTTGCCTTTGAAAGTTTTCTCTTCTAATAATGAATGAGTCAGCAGGGGAGATCCATGAAACTCAGAAGTGTGAAATCTCACACCTTGGTGCATCACAATTTCTACCAAACGATAAATGACATCTAATCAAATAAAAATATATACTCACTTTCTAAATAAACTTGCCTGCCAAAATATTAAATCAAACCACACACGCCTTCCTCAGGGATGATATGACTTGACCACAAGCTCATTTTATTAGCACGTCTTTTTCTTTCTTTTTTCTATAATTTCAGCCCAGCCCTGGGTCATGTGCATAAAGAGAAACATGCCGTATGAATGCCACTTGCCCAGGAATTTACAAACGGTCTGACTCGTTTTCCTCATTAGAAGTCTACTTCACTGTTGTTCAGTCACTAAGCTGTGTCTGACTTTTTGTGACCCCCCATGGACTGCAGCATGCCAGGCTTCCCTGTCCATCACCATTTCCCAGATTTTGCCCAAACTCATGTCCACTGAAGTGGTGATACCATCCAACCATGTCATCCTCTGTTGCCCCCTTCTCGTCCTGCCCTCAGTCTTTCCATGGTGAAATTTAAGCCAGTTGTGACGTTTTTAGTATACATTTGACTATGCTGAAAAATCAAGAACCTGCACGATTCTCAAGGAGAAGCTCACCAGTAATTCTGGCTAAAAGCTGAATTTGGTGTTGCCATATCACACTGACCTGGACAAAGATCACACCAATTCCAGTGTGATTTCTGTGCTTCTCTGCTCCTGGCTCTGGCTCGTCATTTAATGAATCTTTTCAAGTGTGGACTGAGACAGAGGGTTACATTCTATTTGCCCAATCTTATCTTAAGGGCGCTTTTTCAGATCTGCAAGATCTAAGCAAATGCTAGCTGAATCACATCTTAATTAAAGATGTCATGTCCAGTTTGGAGCCTACAGAAGTAAGATGAACAGATCTTGGAAGGAGTTTAGAGGAAGCCATAAAAAATTAGAAACATTACTTATTTCTCTACTTAGACAAATAGACCAAAGGCAAAGATAATTTCTGAGGAAGGCATGATTGCTTGGAATCATCTTGCAGTAGAGCAATTTTTCTGCATGAAGACATCTTTTAAGAGTGACGGATGTGTATTTTTCATTTTGAATGGAGAATGAGAAGGGAAAACACTCAGTTTGAATTTCAGCAGGAGGGCTGCTGGTCAGACCCCAGTGGGACCCGAGACTTTTCTTTCTCTTTCTCTCTGGAGCCTTTCTAAACGGTGCATTTACCGAGTGTTTGCTTTGAAAGAGAAGTTAGTGTTTACCTTTGTGATTAATCAGGTGCCTAGAAGTAAGACACAGGTTTCCCAGGTGGCACTAGTGGTAAAGAACTCGGGTTTGATCCCTGGGTGGGGAAGATCCCCTGGAGGAGGGCATGGCAAACCACGCCAGTGTTGTTGCCTGGAGAATCCCATGGACAGAGGAGCCCGATGGGCTGCAGTCCATGGGGTTGCACAGAGGCGAACACGACTGAAGCGATTTAGCACGCACACATGCAGAAGTAAGACTCAGCTAGAGTTTGGACCGCTGTTATGGTCTTCTTTTCTCTTCCCCAAATATTTCTCTTCAAAGGACAATTATGGACTTACAAGATTTTCATACTCAGATACCTCGCAGTAAGATGTATTGCTCCTGAATCTAAATTTCACCAACATCAGAGCAATACGAAAGTTCATTTTTTTCCATCCACCCCAAACTGTCAAATGCCAAGTGCAACTAAGATTATCTATTCCCTGACACACTGTATCGTCTCTGCTCTTTTTTCTCTGCTATTCTGTTCAGTTATTCCATCTCTACTGGAATATACAATGCTCACTTATCCCACTGGATTTAGTGACCCAAATCATCTCTTGAGTACACAAGGAAATTAGAAAAAAAAAATGATACAACCCCAGCCCTTCCTTCCTTCCTGTCCTCACGTCCTCTCTGGCCTGGAAGAGTGGAGTCAGGACATCTGGGAAGGACAATGTCCCACGGCCACTGGTCACAGCATTGTGAATTATACCCCCAAATCTCTTTCCTCCACTCAATACAGGGAGAGGCAGGAAGTGGACGTTCAGTAAACAGAATGAACGTGAGCAAGAGATCATTTTAAATTGATTAAAATCTTCCCATTGCTCTGAATGTGCACAGACCAAGTGTTCATTCCTTGCAGCCGCCAGAACTGATGGCAGAGAGGAGTCTCAGCAAGGTCCCACTCAAAGCTCTTTTTGTTAACTGAAGGGTACTTGATTCACAATGCTGTGTAAGTTTCAGCTGCACGGCACAATGATTCAGCTACATATGTTTATTCATTTTCAGATTCTTTTCCATTATAAATTATCATAAGTTACTGACTTATACCATAAGGTAAGGTTTCCCCGGTAGCTCAGATAGTAAAGAATCAGCCTGCAATTCGGGAGACCTGGGTTCAATCCCTGGGTTGGAAAGATCCCCTGGAGGAGGGCATAGCAACCCACACCAGTATGCTTGCCTGGAGAATCCTCATGGACAGAGGAGCCTGGTGAGCTGCAGCCCATGGGGTCACAAAGAGTGGGACACGACTGAGCGAAAAAGCACAGCACGTAGGAATGACTGTAGTTCCCTGTGCTATAGGGTAGGTTCTTATTGGTTCTCTATTTCTGCTTCATTGACTATGCTAAAGCCTTTGTCTGTGTGGATCACAACAACTGTGGAAAACTGTGAAAGAGATGGGGATACCAGGCCACCTTACCTGCCTCCTGAAAAACCTGTAGGCCGGTCAAGAAACAACAGTTAGAACCAGACATGAGGCAATGAACTGGTTCCAAATTGGGGGAGAAGTATATCAACACTGTATATTGTCACCCTGTTAATTTAACTTCTATGCAAAGTACATCATGCAAAATGCCGGGCTGGATGAAGCACAAGCTAGAATCAAGATTGCCAGGAGAAACATCAGTGACCTCAGATATGCAGATGATACCACCCTTATAGCAGAAAGTGAAGTGGAACTAAGATCCTCTTGAAAGTGAAAGAGGAGTGAAAAGGCTGGCTTAAAACTCAACATTCAAAAAATTAAGATCATGGCATCTGGTTCCATCAGTTCATGGAAAACAGATGGGGAAACAGTGACAGATTTTATTTTCTTGGGCTCCAAAATCACGGCAGATGGTGACTGCAGCCATGAAATGAAAAGCTGCTTGCTCCTTGGAAGAAAAACTATGACCAACCTCGACAGCATATTAAAAAGCAGAGACATTGCTGACAAAGGTCCATCTAGTTAAAACTATGGTTTTTCCAGTGGTCGTGTATGGGTGTGAGAGTTCGACTGTAAAAAAAGTGGAGCACCGAAGAATCGCTGCTTCTGAACTGTGTGTTGGAGAAGACTCTTGAGAGTCTTGGACTGTAAAGAGATCCAACCAGTCCATCCTAAAGAAAGTCTGTCCTGAATAGTCACTGGAACGATTGATGCTGAAGCTGATCTCTAATAACATGGCCACCTGATGTGAAGAGCTGATTCATTAGGAAAGATCCTGATGCTGGGAAAGATTGATGGCAGGAGGAAAAGGGGATGACAGACAATGAGATGGTTGGATGGCATCACCGACTCGATGGACATGAGTTTGAGTAAGCTCCGGGAGATGGTGGAGGACAGGGAAGCCTGCTGTGATGCAGTCCAAGGGGCTGCAAAGAGTCAGACACAACTGAGCAAATGAACAACAACAATTTTATATATAGGAGTGTGTATCTGTTATTCCCAAATTCCTAATTTATCTCTCCCCCTTTCTCCTTTGGTAATCATGTGTGTTTTCTAAGTCTGGGAGTATAGTTCTGTTTTGCAAATAAGTTCATTTGTATCATTTACCACTAAAACTTCCTCAACACCCATCACAGCTTTGCTCTTCAGGGTAATGTGTCACAGAAGCCAAAGATAAGATCAGAACTCTCAACTGTTATTAATACATCTAAAATTTTTATATTAATTTAGCTTGACCTTAAAAAAAATGGTCCTCACTGGGAGACTTATGGAGGAAAGAACAAGACAGATACACTGAATGTATCCGAGCTCTACTTCTGCCCACTCGTGTCTTTTCCAAATCAGGATGCAGATGCAAACATCAGTGGGATGGGAGTCTGTTATTTCCAGGCTCTTCATTTTGCTGCAGTAGCAAAGGGGAGAGAATGATTTCCCACAGCTGCACCTGCTCAGAGACAGCCTCTGTACAAGGGGTTCAGACAGCTTCTCAGGGGCTCGGGATCCGCGTGGGCTGGAGACAGTGCTCAGGGACACCTCCCTCCCTATCCCTCCACTGTCTTGATTTCTGGTTTGATTTCTGCCCATCTGACCTAGACGTGGTTCTGGAAAGAGCTTTTCCTAAACTCTCATTGGAAAATGTAGAATGAAGTACTTTGTTAGAAAGATGTTTTGATTTCTTAAATTACTGTAGACTTTCTTGACTGCTTAAGTTACTATATAGATCAGATAATAACCACACACATAAGCAGAAATGGCTCTGACCTAAGAATCAGGAGACTGAGCTTTTCATCCTGTGAAGTGGGAATCATTCAGTCGTGTCCGACTCTTTGCGACCCCATGGACTATACAGTCCATGGAATTCTCCAAGCCAGAGTATGGAGTGTGTAGCCTTTCCCTTCTCCAGGGGATCTTCCCAACCCAGGGATCGAACCCAGGTCTCCCAAATTGCAGGCGGGTTCTTTACCAGCTGAGCCACAAGGGAAGCCCAAGAATACAGGAGTGGGTAGCCTATCCCTTTTCCAGGGAATCTTCCTGACTTAGGAATTGAACCAGGGTCTCCTGGATTGCAGGGGGATTCTTTACCAGCTGAGCTACCAAGGAATTCCCTTTTCATCCTGATATAGCCAGAGCTGCTGTGCAAAGGGATATTCAGAGAAACCTAAAGTCTCGGTCCGTATCTTATCTGCAAACGGTGTGTGTCTGTGTGTGTATTAGGGATGAGTAAGAAATGACGCTGAAGAGCAAATGTAAACAAGCAGCAGCTCTTCCCTCCAGGAACTGATAGCCTAGGGCTGGCTGCACACAGAAGCTGCGCCGATGAGCTGATAACAGGACGGGCAGGGTCTTGGCAGACGTGCTGGCTGCCAGCCACAGTGTGTGTCCCCTCATCCCTACAGGGAGGCTGCGCCTTCCAAGCCCAGGACTACGTTGCCCAGCGTCCCCTGCTCCAAGGTGTGCCCTTGGGATGAGAACACGATGGTGCCATCTGAGTACATGGTGCCCCCTCTCAGGCTTAGGGCACAAGGAGAAGAGGGGGCAGACACGAAAAGAAAGGAAACGGAAAGGTTTTTGAATTTAAGGTATACTGATACCCGGCCTCTTGTGATGAGCCCCACAGTCAGTTATGGAGACTGAAGCTTTGATAGTCTGGCATTCCTGCAAGGGAGCGTCAGCATACTGAGGTACCAATGTCTCACACAATCAGAGAAACTATAGGAACCTAGTTGATCATAAGTCATGTAATAACCTGATAGCAATTTTTGAAGATAATGTATTAGAAGATACAGGTAATCATCATATCCTAAATTTATTTCCTGGTTATGCATCTCATGTGCTAGATTGTTGGAATAATTCCACTTTAACTTATTCTGGCCTCATTCTGTACTCTTCCCTCTCTACCCAGCCACCCTCCCCCCAAAAACTTCCAACAAACTGACCATACAGGGGGCTTGGATTTTCTATAAATATAATACTCAGTTCAGTTCAGTCGCTCAGTCATGTCTGAGTCTTTGAGACCCCATGGACTGCAGCACGCCAGGCCTCCTTGTCCATCACCAACTGCCAGAGTTTACCCAAACTCATGTCCATCGAGTCGGTGATGCCATCCAACCATCTCATCCTCTGCCGTCCCCTTCTCCTCCCACCTTCTCTCTTTTCCAGCATCAGGGTCTTTTCCAGTGAATCAAATCAGGTGGCCAAAGTATTGGCGTTTCAGCTGATCACAGTCAAATCTTTGAACTGCTTGTTGGTTATCCTTTGTTACCATGCTGTATAATACTTAGGGGGCACTAACCATGGGTCTGATTAACACTGCTGCTGGCTATAATTTTTTTTTAGTGCCTAAGTCTTTTATATTTGGATACAAAATAAAAACTCTTCACTCATGCTCTGAAAAAAAAAAAAAAGTAGATTGTTGCCATGAAAGAAAACAGAGGCCGCCGAGGCTGGGGAGCAGGGGAGGGGACGTGAAGAGCTTGGGAAGGGGCAGCTCAGGGGTCCCCGGCCACAGGCCCCATGGCCCTTCCGCCTGTGTGACGCTGTGAGCACAGCTCTCCTGCCTGTGCACTTCCAAGTCGGGCAGCAAAGCCCCCCACCACAGACCCCCTGACGGCGTCTCTCACTCCCCCGCCGTACGTGTCCTGTGTCATGCCCTTAGTCTCCACCATGATTTATTTCCAGGCAGCTGAGCTTTGGAAAATGCTGACAGTGTCTTTTCATCCTCCATGCAAATCGCTTCTCGCCCTCCTCGTCGGGTTAAACATCCGAGGTTAAACTTTCCCTTTCCCGACACAATCATTCTCTCAGGATCTCAGCTTCTCTCTCAGCTTCCCTCAGCTTCTCCTTCCTTCATAAAGACCTAATGTACAGCACAGGGCACTATACTCAGTATTTCATAACAACCTATAGGGGAAGAGAATCTGAAGAATATACACACACAGACACCCCTATACAAATACACGTATATTTGTGTGTGCGCACACTGAAGTGACAGTGTTGGTGGCTCAGTCGTGTCTGACTCTTTGCGACCCCCTGGGCCGTAGCCCGCCAGGCTCCTCTGTCCCTGGGACTTTCCGGGCAGGAAAACAGGAGTGGGCTGCCATTTCCTTCTGCAGGGGAATCTTCCCGACTCAGGGACGGCACCTAAGTTTCTGGTATTGAAGGCAGATTCTTTACTGTCTGAGTCACCAGGGAGGCCCTCTGTGTGTGTGCATGTGTGTGTGTGTGTGTGTAATTGAATCCCTGCTGTACACCTGATAATAACACCATACTGTAAATCAGCTCTACTTCAGTTTGTTAAAAAAAGGTCACCTCAGGTCTGGCTTACTCTTGTCCATGACACACCTGCCTGCAGTGCCCCCAAACTGAGTCCAAGCCCCCCTCCCCCAATACCCTGCATGCTGTAGGTC
>SRVM01015015.1:0-11886 GCA_007570785.1 Antilocapra americana | reverse complement strand
AACCATAAATCAAATTACCATCATCCATTAGATTATAGGAAAAGCAAGAGAATTCCTGAAAACATCAATTTCTGCTTCATTGACGATGCTAAAGTATTGTGTGGATCTCAACAAACTGGAAAATTCTTTAAGAGATGGAAATACCAGACCACCTTTCCTGCCTCCTAAAAGACCTGTATGCAGGTCAAGAAGCAACAGTTACAACTGGACATGGAACAACTGACTGGTTCCAAACTGGTAAAGGAGTATATCAAGGCTGTATATTGTCACCCTGCTTATTTAACTTATATGCAGAGTACATCATGCAAAATGCTGCACTGGATGAATCACAAGCTGGAATCAAGACTACCAGGAGAAATATCAATAACCTCAGATATCCAGATGATATTGAATTTTCTAATGGCATAAAGCAAAGATGAACTAAAGAGCCTCTTTATGAGGGTGAAAGAGGAGACTGAAAAAGCTGGCCTAAAACTCAACATTCTAAAAACTAAGATCATGGCATCCAGTCCCATTACTTCATGGCAAATAGATGGAGAAAAAGTGAAAACAATGCCAGATTTTATTTTCTTGGTCTCCAAAATCATTGTGGATGGTGACTGCATCCATGAAATTAAAAGACACTTGCTCCTTGGAAGAAAAGCAATAACAAACCCAGACAGTGTATTAACAAGTGGAGACATCACTTTGCCGACAAAGGTCCATCTAGACAAGGCTATAGTGTTTCCAGTAGTCACGTATGAATGTGAGAGTTGGACCTTAAGTGCTGAAGAATTGATGCTTTCGAACTGTGGTGCTGGAGAAGACTCTTGAGAGTCCCTTGGACAGCAAGGAGATCAGACTTGTCAATCCTAAAGGAAATCAACCCTGAATATTCACTTGAAGAACTGATGCTGAAGTTCAAGCTCCAATACTTCGGCCACCTGGTGTGAAGAGATGACTCACTCATTGGAAGAAACCCTGATGCTGGGAAAGACTGAGGGCAAAAGGAGAAGAGGGCGCCAGAGAATGAGATTGTTGGATCACTGCCTTGATGGACATGAGTTTGAACAAACTCCGGGAGATACTGAAAGACAGGGAAGATGCAGTTCATGGCAGACAGGGCTTAGCAACTGAACAGAAACAACATTCTGGCAGTTATGAGGTGTATTTCATTGTGTTTTGATTTGCATTTCTATGATTATTAGCCATGTTGAACATCTTCTCACGTGCCTGTTGGCCATTTGTATATTTTCTTTAGAAAAATGTCTATTCAGGTCTTCTGTGCATTTTTAAATCAGTTTTTTTTCTTTTTTTTTTTTTGATCCGCCTACAATGTGGGAGACCTGGATTTGATCCCTGGATTGGGAAGATCCCCTGGAGAAGGGAAAGGCTACCCACTCCAGTGTTCTGGCATGGAGAACTGGACTCCAGTCCATTGGTCTATACAGTACATGGGGTCGCAAAGAGTCAGACACGACAGAGATTTTCATTTTCACTTATATGAACTGTTTATATATTTTGGATATTAACCTTTTATCAGTCACACAGTTTTCATTTATTTTCTTCCATTCCATAGATTTCTTTTCATTTTGTTGCTGGTTTCATTTGTTGTATAAAACCCTTAAGTTTAATTAGATCTCCTTTGTTTATTTCCTTTGCCTTAGAAGACAGATCCAAAAAGATATTGCTATGGTTTATGTCAAAGAATCTTCTGCCTATGTTTTCCTCCAGGAGTTTTTTGGTTTCTGGTCTTAAATTTAGGTCTTTAATCCATTTTTACTTTATTATTTATATGTGGTGTTAGAAGATGTTCTAACTTCATTTTTATGTAGCTGTTTAGTTTTCTCAGCACCAGTTATTGAAGAGATTGTCTTTTCCACATTGTACATTCTTGCCGCCTTTGTCACAGATTAACTGATCATAACTACATGGGTTTATTTCTGTTGTCTCTATTCTCTTCCATTGATCTATGTGTCAGTTTTGGTGCCAGCTTCTTACTGTTTAAGTTCCTATAACTTTCTATTATAGTCTGAAGTCAGGGAGTATGATACCTCCAGCTATGTTCTTCTTTCTCAGGATTGTTTTGGCTTTTTGGAGTCTGTTTCCATACAAAGTTTAAAACTATTTATTCTAGTTCTGTGAAAAATATCATTGGTATTTTGAAAGAGATTGTATTGAGTATATAGATTACCTTGGGTAGAATGGTCATTTTAACAGTATCAGTTCTTCCAGTCCCTGAAGATAGTGTGCATTTTCATCTGTTTGCATGATCTTCAATTCCTTTCATCAGTGTCTTACAGTTTTCTGAGTACAGGTCTTTTATCTCCTTAGTTAGATTTATTCCTAGGTATTTTACTCTTTTTGATGCTATTACAAATGGGATTGTTTCCTTAATTTTTCTTCTTTACTTTTTTAGTTCATCATTAGTATGAAAAAATGCAACAGATTTCTGTATATTAATTTTGTGTTCTGAAACTTAACTGAATTAATTGATTGGGTGTAGTGGTTGTTTGTTGGCATCTTTAGGATTTTCTAAAGGTATATGAAATCAGTCCCTTTTTCTCCATTCCCATAACATTTTCCCTAACTCTGGTCTCAATACCTCTCTTCTTGATTGTTACATTTGCTTCTCTCACTCATATTTTCCTTCTCTAGTCCACTTGCCAAAATGCCCACTGCCAGTCGTGTCCTAGTAAACGTTTAACAAGAGGCTCTGTAAGAAAAAAGCTCTGATTTGTAACATTCTCTGATTTCCGTAATATAAATGTAACCGAGTCCAAGCTACTAAGACGTCAGTTGGCTCGCAAAATTCCTGAAATTGCAAGAATTGTTTCTTGTGGTAGTTGGTATGAGCCAGTTCCAGAAATCCACTGGTACAACTGAATCTTTGTAGCAGGGAAATTTAATCAGATCGCCCCCTTGGCTAAAACTTTAACGACTCTCCAGGGCTTCCCAGGTGGCACAGTGGTAAAAAATCTGCCGGGCTAATGCAAGAGGTGCAAGAGACACAGATTCAATTCCTCAATTGGGAAGATCCTCTGGATAAGTGAAAAATTGTTGACGAAATCACAAAAAAGACAAAAGACGCCAGGAATCTTGGCCTCTGGAAGAGAAGAATTCAATCCGGGGCCAAAGACGAGGCTTGATTGCTCAGAGCTTTTGTGTAATAAAGTTTTATTAAAGTATAAAGGAGATAAAGCTTTTGATATAGGCATCAGAAGGGGGTAGAAAGAGTAGCCCCTGGTAGTTTTTGGCTGAATGCTAAAAACTAGCATTTTGCACTTAGCAAACTAGCAGCTTGCTAATGAAAGAAAGGAAGTCTCAAAACTCAGAATGGCACCAAGCCCCTCATACATAAGATGTATTTTGGGGTTATCTTGGTATCAGATGAATCATCTCAGACCATAAAACAATTGACTTGAATTTTGTAGGACAGTTTTCCCTACAGAGAGTTTCATTTACATAGATTAGGGGAACAATGTCTGAGTATAACATACTGGTTTGTCAAGTAGGTGCTAAGCCATTTGGCGGAACTGACTGAAAGACAGAGTTTGGGGGTAAATGCATAGTATATTAACATAGCTTAAGACAAACATTTCCATGAGAATACTGCATTGGTTAACTCAAGGTTTGAGAATACTTAATTTCAGGTGAGACCAGGTGTCGTTATGGCCACACACTATTCTAAGAGAAACCTCTTTTAAATTTGTATAGAGAAGGGAAAAAATATCGTTAGGTTATTTCCTCCTGCCGCTTAAGCGAGATAACAATGTCTGACACTTGAAGTCTATTTCCTCCGTTTGGAGGCACCTGGCCTCCCTGCCTGTTACCCTCTCAGAAGGAAATGTTAACCTATTTCGGTATTCTTGCCTGGGATATCCCCTGGACAGAGGAGCCCTTAATGGCTCTCCAAGGCTTCCCAGGTGGCACAGTGGTAAAGAATCTGCCTGCTAATGCAGGAGGTGCAAGAGACAGATTGGATTCTTCAGCTGGGAAGATCCTCCTCCGGAGAAGGAAATAGCAGCCCATTCCAGTATTCTTGCCTGGGAAATCCCATGGACAGAGGAGCCTGGCCATGGGGTCACAAAGAGTCAGACATGACGCAACTGAGCACACACATCCACAGGATAAAACTCAAGTTCTTTAACTTAGCACTCACATTTCTTCATGATATAGTCACTGCAGACCTCACCAGATTCATCTCTCAAACCACCCAAACTGCCACCCTAATGTCACAACTGAGAATGTGTCTTTTGTCTTGCTTCTCTCAGTACCTGATAAGCACCTATTCATTTTTCCAGATTCTCTGATGCCTTCAGGCATAACTGGACATGCCCTTATTGAGATCCATTCAGATGTCTGTCACAGAGCCTATGGAAATCCATTCAGATGTCTTGTTGCACCTGTTACTTTATGTTTCTTTCTCGGATACCAACCTGTGATGCTACTTTAAATACACAGTTTCATTCATCTTTACCTTTCTAACACCTAAGGCCATAGCCTGGTCTCTTGGTACCATTTAATTAATTATTAACTAATAGAGTGGAAAAGATATATTTGGACTAAGACATAAAGGAGGAGTTAATATTCAGCTAGATAGACAAGTATGAAGAGGAAATTGCAAGGGAGAGAACGTCTGTAAATATACAAATATATAAGAAGAACACTCTTCAACCCCTTAGAAGACAAGATGTGATGCTCCTAAGGAGATTATTTTCATCTTCCTTTGAGTAAATGAATAAAAAGCTAATAGTGAGCCCATCACACCATGAACTTCAATTATGATTAATTGCAGCAAGATACTATGAAGTTCTTCACTTCTCACCCTCAGCTCATTTGTCATCGGTACAAAACTATACTGTTTCCTGATTAGAGAAGGTACAAATGCTCCTTCTCTTACTTGTCTTACCAATGATTCCCAAGATATCTCAGTATACATGGTGAGAAGTCGACAGATATATTTTTGATATGGGACTGAGAGGATTTAATGATGGTGTTAGGGGAAGCGCACTGATTGAAACCACCCGCCCTGGTCAGGCACCATGGCAACGATTTGTATGAGTTGTTTTGAAGAGAGAATTCATAGGGCCTGGACTCCATCTTAGGCCTGTTCATGCTGGTCATGCTCAGCTGCCTCTCCAATGGACTCTAAATTCTGCTTAGTGCCTATGGAAACAACAATAAAAGGACAAGACCCCCTCCAGACAGGGGAACCTTGAAGATCTTATCCAGGTTACTCATCGCCTAAGAGAAAACATACACAAATCACCCCTGTCTCTGGACAGGCCATACATTTTTCTGTACCTATCGGAGTGTAACCTTGGGCTTATTGATTATTGGTCAATTGTTTAGCTGTTTGAACATATAACACATGAATGATGAGATTATTGTGATTGCATTTACCCTTCCTTTGTTTATGTAAGTCTCAAAGAATTTGGGGTGGTGAGTTAAGACACGAACACAAGGGGTATGAAAGATCCTCACAAATGCTGGTCGGGGTCCTTGGCTAAGAGGAGACTCTGCCTTGGGCCCGCCGGTGTAATAAACTGCACTCCACTATCTGCATTGTCCTTCTGAGTGAGTTTGCTTCCCGAACACGTGGCTACAACATTTGGTGCGTTGGCCAGGAAACTCCTCACTTTGAGGAGACAAGTCCCATTTGGGACTACTCCGAGGCCTTGCGGCTTGAATCTTCTAGATGGAGGAAGGCGCCTCGCCCTTCTGGAAGGATTCTGCTTCTCAATTCCCAGACCTTTCACGTTAGCAGGTAGTGGATGGCAGCAGGGGAACTGAGCGCTCAGGTGGGGAGGAACCCACCCGGCAGGGTGGAAGAGGGGGCCTGATCACCCCCCTGGGAGGGACTAGAAGGGGCACGGACCCACAGGAGCCTGGAATAGGCAGGCGGCGATTGCTTGGTACACAGGTCGACGAGGAGCATGCTAGGGCTTAAGAAGAGAATTTGTGAAGGTCATTTAGGAGGTGTGTCCACGCTGTCTAGGGGGAAATAATTACCAAGCGATCGCCAGGGGATTTTTAGGATAGGAAACTGGTCCTTGTATGGTTGTATTCTGCCCTCCCCCAGGAAGTGTCCCATCTGCTGTGAAATTCTTGACCCCCTCGAAATTGTCAGGCTAGAAGGAGGGGGATACATAAGTGAGTATGAATTGGCTTTTCCGGAGACGGCCTGGGACATGAGGTATTTAACCCATCTGTGTTTTCATCTGTACCTGATCAAGCCCACCAAAGTAGAACTGACTTTAAGGGAGAAACAGTCTTGGACCACGTGGTGTCCTGATTCGGCTGTGCTGAGTGGCAGGTAAAGACATGCAAATCTCCCTTCTCCCTCTGGGATCTGGCAGGATTTGGACAAGGATGACCTGCCCCTCCCCCATACTGGATGATGACACGCCCACCGCCCAGTGCTTCACCAGGAGGCCGCCTTAATGCCCGATCCAGGGCCAGGTGAAGTTCCTGCAGCAGCCGCTGCTCCTCCGCCAGCTCTCCCGGAGGTCGTAGAGCCACCCCCTCGGCAGGCTCCGATCCCGGTGGCGGAAGCCTCTGGCCAACATTTCCAGGATCCGGCTCCAGCCAAACTGCCCAAGCTATACCTGCCTCTCCCAGTGATTACAGACAAGAAGGGGAGGGAAACGTTGAAATTAAGCAGAGACTGTGCCCTGCCAGAGAGCCAGAGGGAGCAAAAGAGAACAGACAAGAGATTTGCAATGCTAGGTGCTGCGCTGGGAAAGTCTATCTCGGGCCCTCCAGAAAACCCCCTCTGCCTCAGGGATAGGACAGTCCTTACACGAGTGTGCCTGGGGCTGAGATTTCGGCCTCTGGAAAAATGAATGCCCTAATGCAAAAAAAGGAAGCGAAAGCTCCTGCAGTTGTGGGGCTTGGTGACTTGGAAATTAAATAGGGCTGCCGGGGCTCAGAGAAATTAGGTCCCTGAGAGCCCATGTTAACCTCAAAAGTGGGGAACCAAACATTCCTGAGTGCCCAGTACCCCTGTTGGAAAGAGAGTTGCTCTCCAAGCTAGGAACACAAGTGACTTTCTCCGTTGAGGAGAGGCCCACCTTCTGGATGGACACTATCACTTCTTTGTTTTCTATCTCTCTCAATACCCACCCCAAGATGAGTGAAGGTTGCATGAGCCTCGGAAAGAAGAATCAGGTGGGCCAGAAGAGCATGAGAGAGAGCTAACTCAATTATTCCCTGAGGTCTGGGTGAAAGACAACCACCCCCGCCCCAGGCTAGCTAAACATCAAGCCCCAGTGATAATAGAACTCAAGCGAGGCATCATCCCAGTTAGAAAGCACCAGCACCCACTACCAATAGAGGCCCGGGCTGGCATACTACCCCACATCAGTAGATTGAAACAAGCGGGCATTCTGGTAGAGTGCCAGTTGGCTTGGAATACGCCAATCCTGCCAGTCAAAAAGGAAGGAGGACAGGACTATAGGCCTGTACAAGATCTCAGGCTAGTCAACCAGGCTACTGTGACTTTACACCCCAATGATCCAAACCCCTATACCTCACTTAGCCCCCTCCTGCCAAGGACTAAAGTTTATACTTGCCTAGACCTCAAGGATGTCTTCTTCTGCATATGCCTTGCCCCAGCATCACAGCCCATCTTTGCCTTTGAATGGGAAGATCCAAACAACAGCTCACCTGGACTCACCCCACAAGGGTTTAAGAATCCCCCACCCATCTTTGGGGAAGCCTTGGCTTCTGACCTGGACTCATTCCAGCGGGAAAAGTACAGATGTTGGCTCCTACAATACCTGGATGACCTGCTGCTGGCTGCTGAGACCAAAGAAAAATCCTGGAAAGAGACAAAAGCATCGCTCCAGCTGCTGATGGAATCAGGTAACCGGGTGTCGAAAATGAAGACACAGATCTGTGAGGAGGAGGTAAGACACCTGTGGTTGTTTTAAAGAAGGACACAAGGTTCCAGACCCTAATTGGGCCCTACATACTGAAGGCACTAGCCCGATAAAACAAAGACAACAGCTGTCAGGTTAGCCAAAGCAGAAGAGGCCATCAAGACTGAAAAAGATGGTGGAAATTGCCAAGTGGCAAATTATTGGTACCAGAAGAGCTGGCACACACTCTGGTAAGCCAAACACACCAAGTGACCCACCTAGGCCATGCTGCCTGCTCACAGGTTAATGCTGCCTCTCGGCACAGACAAAAACCTCCGGGGATTCAGCCGAAAGACACGCTGCCCTTTGAACACCTGGGAGTGGACTTCACTGAAGTGAAACCTCACCAACACTACTGTTACCTGCTGGTCATGGTATGTACGTTCTCGAGATGGGTAAAAGCTTTTCCTACCTAGACTAAAAGAACATCAGAAGTAGCCTGGTGCCTGCTTAGAGAAATAGTTTCCAGATTTGGATTTCCTACCAGCATTGGATCAGACAATGGCCTGGCTTTCGTAGCTGATTTAGTACAACAATTAAACCAAACTTAAAACATCAAATGGAAACTGCACGCTACATATAGGCGCAGAGTTCTGGGATGGTGGAATGAACCAATCGGACACTTCAAGAGACTCTCCAAGTGGATCAGAGAGACTGACTGCTCCTGGGTGGACTTGCTTCCCACTGCTTTGCTCAGACTCAGGATGGCCCCATGGTCCCTAGGTTATTCTCCAGACGAAATTGTGTACTGCAGGCTCCCTCCCATAATAAAACAGGTGTCAACAAATTTGCCTCAGGTAAGGGGAGATAAGATTTCACAGCAGATGGAACTAGATAAGGTAATAAATGAGGTAACTAAGTTTGTATAAGAAAGGGTGCCATTCCCCCTTGGGGAACAGATTCATAAGTTTATGCTTCGTGACCAAGTATGGGTCAATGATTAGAAACATGCTTTACTAGCCCCTCGGTAGAAGGGCCCTTATATTAACTACCCTACTGCAGTTGAAGTTTCAGGTATTGCCCCTTGGGTGCATTATACGAGGATGATGAGAGCATACCATGCAGACCCAGAAAATGCTGAGTGGACTGCTCAGAAGGACCTCACTGACCCACGGGAGGCTAAGACCATCCTTAAGAAAAAGGAAAAGATCCCAGACGAGCCCCTTCAAGATGAAGCCGCATGATCAACTCCTGCTGCTTGACCCCATCGATATGCACATTCCTACGTCAACTTCTACAATACCTCCAACAGTTGGGTATGTGGGGCTATGCCTCCGTCAGTGATGGATGGACTTTCTTGGTGGGTGTCACTGCTCTGCCAAAGAGATTTTAAACTACTCTGCACTTTTCTGAGGTGACAAAAAGAGACTTTCTTCTCTCTTGTCAACTATAACTTGCCCCTGCTCTCTTGATGTAAGCCAGACCTATGGTCAACAGACTTGGGTCATGGGGTCACATATTATGTAAACATCAGTTTCACAAAAGTAACAGAAGCAGTAATTCAAAATAAAATGGTTTTAGACATGTTCATAGCTGCTCAAGGAGGGACTTGTGCTATAATTAAGGTTGAATGTTCTGTCCTGATTTATCTGTCAATATATCAAGCTGCTTCAGATGTCATGAAAAACCAGGTAAAACCAATGTCAAATGAAAACATTGCTTTCTGGACTTGGGCCCTATCTTGGGTGAAGGGTGATTGGTGGAAAACTAGATTTACCATTGTTATAGTTGCCTTGATAGTTCTGCCTTATGGACACTGCATTTTACAATGTATTATGAACTTTGTAACCCAGAGGTTGATAGCATTCTCTCATGTGGCTGTCCAGAGAGCTAGGGTACAATATATCTCAATAAATGATGCTCGTTACAGAAACTAGGAGCATCAAGAGGCGGGAATGAAGAAAGAATTCATAGGGCCTGGACTTCATCTTAGGCCTGTTCATGCTGGTCATGCTCGGCTGCCTTTCCAATGGACTCCAAATTCTGCTTAGTGCCTATGGAAGCGATAATAAAAGGACAAGACCCCCTCCAGACAGGGGAACCTTGAAGATCTTATCCAGGTTACTCATCGCCTAAGAGAAAACATACACAAATCACCCCTGTCTCTGGACAGGCCATACATTTTTCTGTACCTATCGGAGTGTAACCTTGGGCTTATTGATTATTGGTCAATTGTTTAGCTGTTTGAACATATAACACATGAATGATGAGATTATTGTGATTGCATTTACCCTTCCTTTGTTTATGTAAGTCTCAAAGAATTTGGGGTGGTGAGTTAAGACACGAACACAAGGGGTATGAAAGATCCTCACAAATGCTGGTCGGGGTCCTTGGCTAAGAGGAGACTCTGCCTTGGGCCCGCCGGTGTAATAAACTGCACTCCACTATCTGCATTGTCCTTCTGAGTGAGTTTGCTTCCCGAACACGTGGCTACAACATTTGGTGCGTTGGCCAGGAAACTCCTCACTTTGAGGAGACAAGTCCCATTTGGGACTACTCCGAGGCCTTGCGGCTTGAATCTTCTAGATGGAGGAAGGCGCCTCGCCCTTCTGGAAGGATTCTGCTTCTCAATTCCCAGACCTTTCACGTTAGCAGGTAGTGGATGGCAGCAGGGGAACTGAGCGCTCAGGTGGGGAGGAACCCACCCGGCAGGGTGGAAGAGGGGGCCTGATCACCCCCCTGGGAGGGACTAGAAGGGGCACGGACCCACAGGAGCCTGGAATAGGCAGGTGGCGATTGCTTGGTACACAGGTTGACGAGGAGCATGCTAGGGCTTAAGAAGAGAATTTGTGAAGGTCATTTAGGAGGTGTGTCCACGCTGTCTAGGGGGAAATAATTACCAAGCGATCGCCAGGGGATTTTTAGGATAGGAAACTGGTCCTTGTATGGTTGTATTCTGCCCTCCCCCAGGAAGTGTCCCATCTGCTGTGAAATTCTTGACCCCCTTGAAATTGTCAGGCTAGAAGGAGGGGGATACATAAGTGAGTATGAATTGGCTTTTCCGGAGACGGCCTAGGACATGGGGTATTTAACCCATCTGTGTTTTCATCTGTACCTGATCAAGCCCACCAAAGTAGAACTGACTTTAAGGGAGAAACAGTCTTGGACCACGTGGTGTCCTGATTCGGCTGTGCTGAGTGGCAGGTAAAGACATGCCAATCTCCCTTCTCCCTCTGGGATCTGGCAGGATTTGGACAAGGATGACCTGCCCCTTCCCCATATGGATGATGACATGCCCGCCGCCCAGTGCTTCACCAGGAGGCCGCCTTAATGCCCGATCCAGGGCCAGGTGAAGTTCCTGCAGCAGCCGCTGCTCCTCCGCCAGCTCTCCCGGAGGTCGTAGAGCCACCCCCTCGGCAGGCTCCGATCCCGGTGGCGGAAGCCTCTGGCCAACACTTCCAGGATCCGGCTCCAGCCAAACTGCCCAAGCTATACCTGCCTCTCCCAGTGATTACAGACAAGAAGGGGAGGGAAACGTTGAAATTAAGCAGAGACTGTGCCCTGCCAAAGAGCCAGAGGGAGCAAAAGAGAACAGACAAGAGATTTGCAATGCTAGGTGCTGCGCTGGGAAAGTCTATCTCGGGCCCTCCAGAAAACCTCCTCTGCCTTAGGGATAGGACAGTCCTTACACGAGTGTGCCTGGGGCTGAGATTTCGGCCTCTGGAAAAATGAATGCCCTAATGCAAAAAAAGGAAGCGAAAGCTCCTGCAGTTGTGGGGCTTGGTGACTTGGAAATTAAATAGGGCTGCCGGGGCTCAGAGAAATTAGGTCCCTGAGAGCCCATGTTAACCTCAAAAGTGGGGAACCAAACATTCCTGAGTGCCCAGTACCCCTGTTGGAAAGAGAGTTGCTCTCCAAGCTAGGAACACAAGTGACTTTCTCCGCTGAGGAGAGGCCCACCTTCTGGATGGACACTAACACTTCTTTGTTTTCTATCTCTCTCAATACCCACCCCAAGATGAGTGAAGGTTGCATGAGCCTC